>JAUMHH010158783.1:925-13819 GCA_032359455.1 Chlamys rubida | reverse complement strand
CATACCTACAGTATTTACTCTTAATAACAGACACATAATTACAGTATTTACTCTTAATAACAGACACATAACTACAGCATTTACTCTTAATGACAGACACGTAACTACAATATTTACTCTAAATAACAGACACATACCTACAGTATTTACTCTTAATAACAGACACATAATTACAGTATTTACTCTTAATAACAGACACATAACTACAGTATTTACACTAAATAGCGGACACATAACTACAGTATTTACACTAAATAGCGGACACATACCTACAGTATTTACTCTTAATAACAGACACATAACTACAGTATTTACTCTAAATAACAGACACATACATGTAACTACAGTATTTACTCTAAATAACAGACACATAACTACAATATTTACTCTAAATAACAGACACATAACTACAGTATTTACTCTAAATAACAGACACATAACTACAGTATTTACTCTAAATAACAGACACATACCTACAATATTTACTCTTTATATCAGACACATACCTACAGTATTAACTCCTTATAACAGACACATAACTACAGCATTTACTCTTAATGACAGACACATAACTACAGTATTTACTCTAAATAACAGAAACATACCTACAGTATTAACTCTAAATAGCGGACACATACCTACAGTATTAACTCTTTATATATGACACATAACTACAGTATTTACTTTAAATAACAGACACATACCTACAGTATTTACACTTAATAACAGACACATACCTACAGTATTTACTCTTAATAACAGACACATACCTACAGTATTAACTCCTTATAACAGACACATACCTACAGTAATAACTCTTTATAACAGACACATACCTACAGTATTAACTCCTTATAACAGACATATACCGACAGTATTTACTCTTAATAACAGACACATCACTACAGTATTTACTCTTAATAACAGACACATAACTACAGTATTTACTCTAAATAGTGGACACATACCTACAGTATTAACTCCTTATATCGGACACATATACCTACAGTGTTTACTCTGTAACAGACACATACCTACAGTGTTTACTCTAAACAGCAGACACATACCTACAGTATTAACTCCTTATATCGGACACATACCTACAGTGTTTACTCTAAATAGCAGACACATCCCTACAGTATTAACTCCTTATAACAGACACATAACTACAGTATTTACTCTAAACAGCAGACACATACCCACAATATTTACTCAAGATAACAGACACATACCTACAGTGTTAACTCTTAATAACAGACACCTACCTACAGTATAACTGTTAATACAAGAAGAAATTGTCTCTGTATGTGATTTGTTAGAAGTAGACGACGTAGGAAATGTGAACTTCTTTTCTCTTTTTGTGTAGTTTTTCTGATAACGAATGAAGGTACACACACTGTAATAAGTGTAAACAAGTCGGTTGATGTCACACACGTATGTTTCGTGACGACTTTTTAACGAAGTGTAATTTGTGACGAAACATGATCACATTATTGGAACCACAAATACCTGTATATATGTTACATATGATTGCTGTTGAAATACTATTGCATGTGTATAAGATGTGTTTGTCTTTCTTAACCGAACTTGTTACAACAGAACTTTGATAAAACTTCACAGTTTTGTTAGAATAATACTTCATTATATACATGTGCATGTATTTGTATTACCTTGTAGAAACCTGTAAACGTGTAAGGAAAATCTCATCACTGTATACAGAATGATCATTGAACCAACATTATTCTGCAAAGTGGACCAAATGTGATTTAACGGATACGGGAACAATGATTCCTAAACCAATATTTGTCTGCAAGGTTGACCAAATGGGATTTAACTGACACGGAAACAATGATAGACGCAATATAGAGTATTGCACATAAGACACTCATTATGAACGTCACTCTTTGTGTGTCGACAGTACCTCTACAGCCGTCCTTGTGAATCCGCCATGGAAGCAGACGTATCATATTCTCAGGCAACGAAAAATGCAGCAGGTTGGTATAAAGATAGTACTGTATGTACATACTGACAGAGATCTGTATTTAAACAAATTATGTTTAATATATCGATTTGTATCAGTTTATAACATGTTATTCTCCCTTTTACAAACATAATGTATACCATAACCTCTGTTTTGTTTTTGTTGTCGCCTTGGCAACTGTTTGTTAAGCCGTCCGCTACCCCCTTTTTCCGATCTAACCAAACTTCATACAGCGCTTCCTTCATTAAAAGTGTTTGTTAAGATTTTGTAAATTTAGAAGTTTCTCTTTTGGGATTGCTTTGCAAATATGAGGGTCTAAGTCAATCCGAGGGTCAGAGGTCAAATTTAAATCTGATTAATCTATTTTGCCACTTAACTCGATATTATTTAAAAACAAACACATTTTTTCAGATTTGTTATGACCTGCCACAAATATTTGTAGTTACTCTTAAAATAACTTGTATTGGCACTCTCTTATACAATAAGGCATGGCCACCTGTAAGTGCCAGAAAAGATCTATACAGGTATTTCACATAAATTATTCTGAGAAGAGCAACAAAGTACACGTAGTTTACTGGTAAACTGTGATTTTTATTTAAGACGTGTTTTTCTTACTTTCCCACTCTCTCTGACATGATTTACCGCATATTTATTACAAACACCCGTACATACTATAACCCATTCGTACATATAAGTGATTATACACAAACAGAATACATGTAGTTGCACAGAGAATCAGTCCTGGTCGCATAGTTGATAATGAGAGTGGTTGGAGTAGACAAATCCTCAGCTTAGTTTATATAAGTACCAACACATTGTACCATGTAATAGTTAATTCAGTGTCAAACGGAGTATATGCACTCTATGAAAGTAATATAGTGAATCTATATTTGACCTGATAGTTATGTAATCTTAAGAGGTATTTATAGTTCTATCAGACTTTGAAACAGTCTCCATTTCTGGAGAAATGAATATATACATATATTTCTATATTACAATAACTAAAAATGTCTCTTTTGGCGCTTTTGTCAAAATCAAATTCCCTTTCACAATTTGTTTATGAACATATTGTTTGATAATCACCACAGTAAGATTATGTTTTCGGAATTATTTACCTCATTTCCTAAATAAGATACATCATATCTCTTTCAAAAGAAATGTATATTCATGTAAATGGTAGTTTTGGCAAATATCCAATTTTTTAAGGGATTACTAAAGAGCATGTTCACATTCATAAAATTTGAGTAAGATAGTTTTATGTACTTGTTTACACAAGGTCTCAGCGGATTATTTAGTACATTGAGTAAGAAAAATATTGGTTTCCTGTATTCTGTGTGTAAGCTAAGTCTGTACTAAAACCTTCTAAACGGTACCTCAGTTGTTGTTTTAAAAACTGTTATGTATTTTTTTAATTCAGCAATGTCATCTGCATTGTAGCCCCGTTTTCTTCTTTTGATATATCTTGTGTTAAAAGTTATTTTAGAAATAAAGATATCGTATTCTCTAGAATATGTTGTGTGTCAGCAGACCATATATGTGTAACAGAGCTTCTCAAACCATTACATCGTGTGCATGGTTGGAAGTAATCATCGGTTCAGCAGACATCTTCCTATGAATAAAGAACATGTCTTACATTACAGACCATATCTGATTAACACTTTGGTAGAATACTGGAGAGTTACCTACCTTGACTTGTGTTTCAAACCACAATGGAAATCAACTTCAATTTCAATGTGGTACTTGACAAAAACCATGTATGGCCATCACGTCAATGTCAGTAAAGTTTCTGTTTCTCAATATATTCAGTATAAGTTACAAAAGCCTCCTTCAAAAAGGGTTTTTCGTAGTTCTGATATAGCTTTATTATTATAATAGTTGTCACCGAGGACTACGTACTGACACCTGTACTGCAAATATCTATCTCCGCCAAGGATAACACAGACAAAATATCATCGTGTGCAAAGTGAAACACGGAGTAAAATATCTACAAAGCGGTACCGGCATTTATGTTCACCACAGGTGTTTGTAAAATTGTCTCATTTTAACGAAAGTTTTCTGATAGTTGTGATCTTTCACCAATGTAATATAAGGGAGATAACACTAGCGAGGTACATAGTACTGTAAGTTCAGCATAGTTACACAACCCTCAATATGTGTCAATATTACGTTCATTTTGACTAATGTACCTATTCATTAAATATTGCGACAGGACCATTGGCACTGTCCTTTCGTTCGTGATAGAAAATGACAATAAATTATTAATGAAAATAATATCAGACCAGTTAAGACATTACAATATTTAACAGCTATACATGGAAATATGTATCATCGTATTCTTTAAACGTTCGTTTTTTTATTGTAGCCACGAACAGCGGAGTGTCAACCTTTACCACACAGCCAACACTTGCGGCCTTTCTGGTTGGAGATTCGATTGGATTCGTTCCAAAGCCATGGCCGAAAGCGAAATTCAAAGAAGCTCTTGTGGACACTCTCAAGGATTTTGGAAGTATTTTTCAGATTAAATCTTGCCTCAACACCTAGATTAAAATTATAAAAGAATAATTAGGATGAAAAAAATGTACATTACTGATGGGATTCTTCTGATGTTCTTTACTTTCTGTATTTTGTATCATACGATCTTTTCTTTAGTTGATGATAATCGCACATTTAAATTAGAGATGTATGGAGATTATCCAAAAAAATCGAATACAAGTCATTATTAGTAAAAAGGTTCTTGATATCGAATTCAGCTTAACACAGTCCTAGAGCGTTAGTGATATCCAGATAAGTTATCAAATGTGCCTGAGTGGCGAAAAAGTAATTCTTATGAGGCCCGTATCATGTTTTAATTTTCACATTTTAGTATTTCTCTAAGATTCTATCCAACGAAATCATTATAATTATGCCGATGATAGTGACACGAAATATGTTGAAAAGGAATGTACATGACACCAAAAGTCTTTCTTAGCAATATCAGATGAGTTATCAATGGAGTTGTCTGCTCTTATATTTTAGAATCATATGAAGCTTTTTATTTCGGCATTTCTTTCCGTTTTGTTGTATACAGTTTTTAATGTTTTGACAATGTCTTTTAAATCCCACTTAGATCCTTGGGTTTTCTGTGAATGCATAAATCCACCAAAATCTGAAAAGAAAACGAATGAGCAAAGGTGGTTGACGGTCACCAGGCTGGCCATGGACGCCAGAAAGGAGTTTAGGGAAATGCTGAAACCGAGCGAAGAGGATAAAAACGAAGACGAGAACAAGGGAAAGAAACCAGGAGACAAATGGGATATAACGAAGTCTGAAGACGACCCGAACACGTTCTGCTTGATAGGAATTAAGGTGAAGTGTATGTGTAAAATAAGTGTAGTATTCTAGTAACATAAACTAGTCATGTATAAGGGGAATACACTAATACTCATTACACTTTATGCTTTGTCGATCGATAGGCTGAAATTACTTTGACGCGAAAGTCGATCTTTGATGTCTCATCTATGCTTTGTAAATGCAAAACTCGACCGCTGATATAATCTGATAATATTTTATGACTCGTTCTGTCGATTTGACTGATTAAAATGTAATTTGAGGCAACTGTATTGCAATTAATTTCAAACATCTCGAATAAATGTGACACACATAACTCAAATACATATATAAAGATCACACCATAGCACTATTGGGAATTAGAGCATTGCCAGGTGATCCACGGGCTTTATAATTGTAACAGTCTGTTCGATCATATTTTAAACGGACCAGCGGTCAGTATCCCTTCATAAAGGAACCCTCTACAAAATCTATTAGAACGAATCGTCGAAACAAACTGACGAAGGTATGTAAGAAACAACGCCTGATGATAACGACACTCACACATTCCAGGTGTTATAAACGTAACCAACTCACCAAACCAAGACCATGTATTTGTTTACAAGTTTACGTAATGATAGGTTTATATTATAAATACACATATATTCAATAGTTTACCTACACCTAACGTTAAGAATAATGATAATATAATTTGAAAACAGTATATTCGTGATTGTAAAATTGCAAAGTTAGATTATGAACATAAAGATGATTTTATTTGTTAAGATTTTGTATTTCACACTAAAGGACCAATACCTGTATCTAAAATCTGACCATACACAGCATTTCTTATGGCAAATGCAGTGACATATTCGTATCTAACCTTTTTTCAAATAGGATTATTAATACTTCAAAAAAAACATTTTCCTTCATCGATATGAAAATAAAAATTGTCAACAATTGATTTGCTCTTCAGGATAAGGAAGAAGGGGAAAAGGTACTGATTCCTGAAAAGGTAAAACAGTTACTAGATGACAAAGAAAAGATCCAGTTGAACAATGTTTCTGAAACAATGCTCTTCTTAGAGGAAAAATTGTCTGCAATTATGATTACGCCACTGAAATTGAGTAAAAATTCAGGAAGAGAATTCAGTAAGTATACACATCTTTGTTTATATAACAATATTGAAAATTGTGGTTAAAACTGCAATATGTGGAGTTGTATATCACGGAACAATATTATCTGTTATCAGGTGAGGCTAGACACACCGAAATTATTTAGTCCCTCATCATCAGATATCATGGTACTGTAGTTTTGTTTGATAACTAAATATAAAACAACTGCCCAGAGAACGGCAGAAACATTTAGATATATCACCGCCACGTGTGAATAACTATCGGAATATGAGTTGTGGGGTAAGTAGCGATTCCGAGATTATATTGTAAATCATTCCCCTGTTTTGTACTATTAATTTATTTTGTCTCTCGATCGGGCTCTGCTCTCTGTCATTATAGAGTCAATAGGTTATTTCATCAAGAAAATCCAAAAATATGATCGTTTATGAACTCAGTATTATATGGCTCTTTCCGTCATGAAGTTTTTCTGTCGTTTATACTTCGGTAAAGTCAAATAGTGTCTCCGACACTTCGGCAACTCTAATTCCATAAAATACATTTTTACTGATGATGCTTAACTTCTGTACAGTAAAAGAGGCCATGTTTCGACGGTGTCAATTGGCGATAAAAACACCTAATGGTATAATATTATAATTTTACTTTAAACACGAACAATGTACGTATTAAACGTGTCAAAACGTTTTAAGACCGACTGGTCCCTTTGTCAAGCTATGACTGAGTAAGCGATTTGTATTGTTTGCCTGTGCAACTGTGGCACCCTGTTGGATTAAGTGTCTATTTCATGTTTTTGCTTAAATATTGATTATTTGGATTTGATAGAAAATAAGTACTTTACTCCTTGAGATTTGTTTAAGTGGGTAACCTATTCCGTTCGTGCCGCTATATCACGTTACCTGTACTTTCGTTTTCCGGATACCTGTTACTAGGGCCCGTATTATGCACATTGTACATGTGATGTCATGTGTTAGGTCTGACCACTTCGGAAATGCATGCGCAATGCGTTGCTTCTTTTCTGTCCCGTCTCTCTCTCTCTCTCTCTCTCTCTTCACTTTGGCACCTACGTTTATGATGGTATTGGAAAGCCTGAAGTCTATATATAATCGATGGCTACTTGACTCGATTGGTAAACTCGGTAACTGATTAAAAGGATCCTCAGTACCACATGCAGGGTGGTCATTTACAGAATAAATATATAATTAATCTAATATTATTGGGTAAATTATTATTTAAGACTTAACGTAAATTCCTTTGTCTAAATTAGTCGTGAGTAGAAGTAAAATATAAATTACATTCTATACCAAGAATGTTATATAACTTATATTTGTATGTAACGATACTAGAATTCCATTTTTGTTTAAATTGGTTAGGTTGTCGTTTATCTAGAAGTCGTAGAATTGTGTTCTCGTCCTTTTAAATATTCCATTGTTCGCGTCTTGTATTGTTTAAAATTACTGTGCGGTCTGTTCGATTCGCAATTTGTCTAACATGTGTCTGTATTGTAAAATTAGTGTTTTTATATCATGTTAGGGATTAAGATAATGTAATTAACCAAAAGAAACATCAAAGTGATTGTCAAGTGATTGTCAAGTGATTTGTGCAAGAAAGACCCCCGATTTCACACAAGGATACGACGTAATTGTAAAGTGCATATGTCACTCGACATTGGACGTTTCGCCTATAGAAAATAGAGTGTATACACATTTAAACAAATAGGTGACTGGTATGGTGTATGGGTCATACAGATGACGATACAGGGATGCAGTGTGTAAACACTCTATCTCGTCACATAGTTTTCAAGTTCTTTATTTGTCCCCAAACTGTTCCCGAGGGGAGGCTAATGGTTTGCACTCCGTCCGTCCGTCCTTTCTTCCGTCCTTCCGTCCAAGAAGTTTGTCAGGGGCATACTTCTATACTATTTCACCGGGGGTAACCATATTAAGTTTACAAAGATATCTTGGTATGGCAGAGTGCAGAGTGCAAATAGAAGGTCACTATGACCTCACTGTGACCTATGCTTTGACCTTTGCTTTTGAAAAAGTTTGTCCGGGACATATCTTTTATAGTGTCACCTGGAGTAACCATATTCGGTGTGCAAGGACATCTTGGGGTGGCGGCGAGCAGAGTGCAAGATCTTATAATTCTTTACTTCTTTAACGAGGATTGCATACAGCCCGGAGGCTACTAGATGCTTTCCTCTTTAGAGTGCAAGATGTAGGTCACTTTGACCTATGACTTGACCTTGACCTTAACTTTTGAAAAAGTTTGTTAGAGGCATATCTTCTGTACTATTTCTCCTGGAGTAACAAGATTTGGTGTACAAGGACATCTTGGGATGGCAAAGGTCAGAGTGCTAGAATTAGGTCACAGTGACCTATGGCTTAACATTTAACCTTAACTTTTGAGAAAGATTGTCCTGGGCATTTCTTCTGTAATACTTCACCTAGAGTAATCAGATTTGGTGAACAAAGACATCTTGGTATGGCAGAATGCAGAGTGCAAAAAGAAGGTCACTTTGACCTCACTGTAACCTATGTTTTGACCTTTGACCTTAGCTTTTGAAAAAGTTTGCCCGGGACATATCTTCTATAGTATTTCACCTGGAGTAACCAATTTTGGTGTACAATGACATCTTGGAATGGCAGAGTGCATAGTACAGGGTTTGGGTCACAGTGACCTATGACTTGATCTTTGACCTTTATTTTTGAAAAAGTTTGTCTGGGAAATATTTTCAACATTATTTTACCTGGAGTCACCAGGTTTGGTGTACAAAAACATCTTGGGATATCGGAGTGCAAGAAGTAGGTCACCATATCCTCACTGTGATCGATGCTTCCTGACATAATTGAGCTCTTTGGTAAATATAGAAATCAGTTACAAATAACAAAAGTGCAGTATTTACCGTGCAAAATATAAAATAACATTACACAACATTACACATACTCACAACACAATTACAAATAGAAACGGTACCAAATGTTTGGAGAGTGCAACTGAGCTATTTATAATAATTGGGTTCTTCTCGAATTTGCAAATTTTATATATTTCCTTAAGTTTCTTTTGTACTTTTCACACTCAGTAGTAGTCCTATCAGTTTAAACATGCTTGGCTTTTTAATGTAATAAGTTTCAAATATTTTGCTCGCAAATCAGAATAACATGGGCATTTAAGAATAAAATGAAACTCATGTTCAACATCATCTAAATTACACACTCGACAATTCCGCTCAATGTTTTGATATCGCCCTTTTTCTACATTTAAGTTATGGGAAGATAATCTAATTTTTGTAATTTCTTTCTTTCAGATAATCTTTTCGTATGGGTTGGTATTCGATGTGCATGCAAGCAATACAAATCGCTCACTCAGTCATAGCTTGACAAAGGGACCAGTTGGTCTTTAAACGATGCGACACGTTTAATACGAACATTGTTTTAGTATAATGTAAAAATGTAATACTACATATTTCCAAGCTGATTAATCAGATTAAAGAAAATATTTCTTGTATACAACCATACTGAAATAGTATACTAGGCAAGGTAATATACTATCCCACAGTCACTTGACACGTACATTATACTACGTGTACACGATGTGTGAACCCTAAATACCGGACAACATTCCTCGATGTTTACAAACACTTGTCACATGATCCATTTATAAAGATAACAGACTTATCAGAGGTGCTCAGGAAGTGACTGAAAACAGAGAGGTAAAGGTTATTAAACGGGTGCAATAGATGTGGTTCACTCAGTGTACGCTATGTCCCTCTAAGCAGAGGACAAGTATGTAGACGACCAGACCAACGGTACTTTGTGTTTGATATGTTTAGTCTTACTATCACCGTTTGACATACAACGTTTACAACTATGTTGAAAAGTTGAAAGTAATATATAACATAGAAATCAAATAGTTTTGTCTATTATCAGTAATAAGATATCATTGTACGTAATTATGATTGTTCAAATTTTCCTGATTAGAAATGAAATTACCAACCATTGTTGTGGTGGTTGAGGGTGACCTTGACACAATTAACCACGTGGCCAGAGCTGTAGAGAAAAACATTCCAGTATTGTTGGTGCGGGGATCTGGAATGGCCGCGGATCTGATTGGATTCTGTTTGGAGTAAGATTGCTATATCTGTGACACCTGTATTTTTAAATGTCATATCGCTCAATTGCAATTGTAATTCTTAATTAAAGCTGAGTTTTGATGCTAAGTCTGCGGAAAGGCTGGTTACACAGGTCAAGACAATTTCTAACCATATCAATAGAAATCTTAAAGGAGTGTTGGACACGAGACTTAACCTTATTAATTCCAAACAAATCCTCAAAAGAGTAGGAAACGTTCAACTCATATCCGTATGAGCTGAGATAACTCCATCGAATCGGGGAACTATTCCGTATCCTGATATACTCCCATCTCGTAGAGTTAATTAGCTTAATGGATGAAAAATGATTTTTAAAACACTAACAAAACTAAGAACGTTTGGTTGATTTGTAGAGATGATGTCGCTCTAAAGACCCGTGCACCGTTGCTGTTCGGGATTTGTTTCACCAAGGAAAACTTCGAATCGTTAGAAAATGATATAAAGACCATCAAGAACAATAGAAGCAAGGTAAATTAATCTGCATATCCTGGTTTTAACATAAACAGGCTAATGATCGATAATATGAAAATATATTACATTTGTGTTTGTATTGCGTACGTAACGAAGACGCAGCAGGCCATGATCGAAAGATCAGAGTAGCGTGCCTTTACATTTGCTTTCATTACATGTTGAGATATGACATTTCTTCACCGTATAGGAAATTGTTCACGTTTATAAAACATCATCAATGTGTTTTTTTTATAAATACAGGGCATTAGCCAACAATAACAAAATTTGGATATACAGGCATTTTGTCAGGAAGTTAAAGTCTCGGAGTACGGCATAATTTATTTTTAGAAATATGTTTGTATGAATCGTTGTTAAGGTTTCAACAAATTTTCTTAATCTAACATCATCAATTATTATGAAAAACAGTTGTTTGGGTTGTCTTAAAAACATTCATTGATGTGTGTTTCCTATTTTGATTTTTAGAGTCCGAATATTTCAGTTTGGTTTTGAATGTTGTATGCGGCGAACTATTGAAACCCTATCCCTTACCTCGCATTTTAGGTTTCTGAGTTTAACATACATACTGAAAGTACAACGTCTTTGAAAGACAAAGTGACAGAGAGTATCATTAGAACATGGGCCATGTCTCATGTTGAAGGAGGGGCTACGGCAGCAGTTTTCGACGAGTACCAGCCTGATATAAACCCTATAGCCGTGACCAATGGTGATGATGAGTCTTAAATCTTTGCAATTTTATTTCGAGATGTAAAACAATGAAACTTATGTATATGTCTGTCAGTTATGGTAACCACAATTACATGTAGCTTGAAGATATTCCATTAAAATGATTACAAGATACATGAATTAGACAGTTTAAATTAATTGACTTATAATTTAGAGTGATTATTGAGTGATCTGTCGCAGTTAAATACACTTTTTTCTAATATGTATTTGATATTACTTTAGATGTTCCGCCGCCAGCAGAGTATACAACCGCACCCAGCAACATGACACGGCGGACTAGTCGGATTGCGCCAATAGCTGAGCAGGCTGTCCGCCCTTTGTCTAATACTAGTCAAACCAAAGAGGATCACAAACAGAAAGAGTTAAAACCGTCACCATTAGCACTATACATGATGTACCAGATACTCCAAACTAACCAAACAACTGTCATTGACGACGGTGCGGTGAGTAGATACGTTATTTAAGTATATCCCAATTATAAAACTACACCGTGACCTGAACCACACTTCACGCGAATTATATCAAATCCAAAAAGTCGCTACTCGCCAGTGACATTTGAATTGTAACAGGTGACTTAATAGAATAAATATTCCTGGAAAAGGCTATTTTACGATATTAGGTATCCGTGGTGAGAACAACTTGCACATCTTGTAGCACAGGGATGTAGCATGGCTTCTAACACTTTGTTACATATGAAACGTGTTCCTCCATCATATATTGAATAAAGCAACATATACATATGTATACAAGTATATAACGTACGTGTAACTAATACAACTTTATCTTTGTTTTAAGTTTGGCCGAGATCTTCTGATATACGCTCTAAAGGAGAACCTGTACGATATCACAGAAGTCCTGGTAGACAAAGGAGTGACACTAGAATTTTCACAAGCCAAAGATTTATATCAACATGTAAGATATATAGTCCAGGTGACACAGATAGTATTATTTGATTTATATGTTATGATAAAAACACAAAATATTGAAATACGGATAGGTATACTTGTTAATGTACTTCACACTTTGTCTCCTAATCCCTGTTCCGTATTGTGGCGTGTCAGTCTTCTACCGGTACGTAAAGGTTTTGTTTGTTTGTTTGTTTGTTTGAGGGGGGGGGGGGGGGGGAGAAGAGG
>JAUMHH010158772.1:0-17943 GCA_032359455.1 Chlamys rubida | reverse complement strand
TTGCCGAGATTGAGATGTGTACAGAAGCCATCACTCAGTATAAAACAAAAAGAAAATGTGTTGTGAATATGCATTTTATTATAAGTTTACTAAAATAAGTAAAGTTGTAAATTTCAACTCAAAATATCAATTAGAATGGAAAATATTGAGAAAATTACCTAAAAGCACCCCTGACTTAATCCTCTGTGGTATACACGGTTTTAAGAGACAATTGTATTTCTGTCATCTTTCATTCTTTTATATACATGCCTGTTAAATTAAGACATGTTTTCAAAAACAGAAATGGAACTTTTTTGGTTTTAGCTCATTTTGAAAACAGCAAATTATATTTGTGATTTACCCTACCCCTTTTGGTACACCCCAAAAGCTCACTTTCGATCAAACTTTTACCTTAGTTTTTGCGCATGTAATAAAATAGAACATCTTTGAACAAATTAAGGAGGGCAAAATCCGAATATATCGGTCCCCAAAAAAGGACCTTATAGACACTCATCCTTTGCGGACGGTATATCGCAAATTATTTCTACTGACCAATCAAATGTCGTGTTACATCTCAAATAAGTTAGAGTTAGATTTTCCGTGCCTGTTCGAAAGTATCAGCTATACTCGTATCGTATCTCAGTGTGTTCATTTTACTCGTAAATGCTCAACGGATATCCCTGCACGTGAGCACGCGATGATTTCTCCAAAGGGTTCCCGATGGGACCCCAATCTCCCGCATTATATTAAGACCCTGAACGACGGCTCAATACGAGCAGATAAAGGACTCGCAAGGGAGTCTAACCCAGTCGATCGGCACACCAGATTCTGGTGCTTCTGACAATATCATTTTCTAATTAGCCATCTTGAAGTCTTTAAATGAGCATGTCTAAGACATTGGAGGCTAGTTAAGTTGATCCCTGCTAATACCAAGTGGACTAAGGAATTTTATTAAAGCTACCGCAGATATACCGCGTTCCCGGAGTCGGGGGAGCAACACTCGGCCGATTTAAGCAATGGTATGTGCTGCTTACCATAGTTTGAAGAGAGGGGGAGAACAAAAATTGGTCGGTGTCGACAGAATAGCAGCGCAGAAAACTACCGCGCTAATAGCATGGAACTTAACATTCAGCGATATGACATTAAGTAATAAATTGTAACAGAGGTCATTATGTTTTCAATGCCTCAACTAGGAGTCGAACCCGTGCCCTAAGCTCTACTGAATGAGCAAAAGAGCCATTCTCCCTAGCCGAGTCGGTAGGAAGCGGCTAGTATTTTACCAGGGTGACATATACTCGCCATCCAGGAATTTTTCAGGGGTCACAGTGATTATTGTGAAAGTGCCCGGGTCCCTACTTGGGCGCCAATGTAACAAAGGTAATTGTTATTTAAATGCCTCAGCTAGGAGTCGAACATGGGACCTCTGCCTGGCCTACTAGTCTTACGCTCTACCGAATGAGCTACAGAGAAATTCTCTCTAGCAAAGTTGGTAGGAAGCGGCTAGTATTTTACCAGGGTGACAGTAGTTAAGGCTAAGGTGTTTTGGATATATATATGTGTTGTTCTGTAAGTAGACAGACTTACAACAATTTAAATCGTTATGCTCTCGCAAGTTGAGTTTATCGGATATTTGCGACTGCTTAACAACTGATTTACGCCCCCTTATTGAAAAAAGATTAAAGTGAAAAGTGAAAATTCAACATTTAAACCAAAAGTAACTTCCTGCTACAGAAATAGTTCTTAAATTGGACATTAGGGTAACATTTATATGTTAATGTGACGTCACGTAACCAAGGGAAACTGAATCACAATAGCAGGTCGATCAATACGTCCGACGAAAAGTACAGTAAAGCTTCATTAAACTGTCAACATTTGTCCAGATAAGTTTTGGCGATATAAAGAGGTTTGGCGATAAAATGAGAGAAAAGTATAAAGGAATTCTGAAGAAAAATGGAAAAATGGACATTAAGATGAGTTGGCAGTATGTGAGGTGACAAATGAAACGAGGGGCATTATATCGAGGTTTATCTGTAGTTAATTAAACATAGACAAAGCATATATGTCATCAGTTATAATCCTTCTAGCATTTATCTAAAACGATTTCATCTTATGGTTTATAATGTGCAGCTTTTCCTGTATTTTGTCAACAAACTTGCGTTGGAAATGTATCATTATTTGAGTACACAACAATGGATGACGTCATGACAAAGCGTGAAAAAAAACTGTACAAACAACATGACTGTAATTATGACAATGGTGATAATTTTCACTTCACAAGCAAACCGATTAGACGGAATATCCTGAAAGATTGACAAGCGACACGACGCAAAGAGGAACTTCGTCGGTGACTCAAAGCTATATATTTGAACGTGCGCAGTTTTCAGTTTTTACCAAACGATGGCGTATCATGTTATCATTGTGTAGTCCAAACTTTTTGATAACACTAAAGGTCTAACCTCCGAAGCCGGAACGTTTTTTTTACGTAATAAGACAAAACTGGTGATACGTTTTGTATGGTGGCCGGTTAGGACCAAATTACAAATCTCGTAGTCTCGCACAATCGATCTAAAGGCGAGAACAAGAAAACGCAAAGACAAGGGATCAAATACACGACGGGGAAAACGCAAAAACGCGAGACTAATCTCGCTCCTTCGCCGTCGTTTTTTTGTGTGTTTTCGCCTTTAGGTCGAGGGAGCGAGATCAACAGATTTGTAATGTGGCCCTAACCGGTCACCATAGTTTTGTCACATACACAACAGTATACCGTGTGTTATACTACCTTTTTTCTAACGGAATTTCTTGTAAGAGCTGAGAGAATCACACCCACCGAACGTTTTGTCTAGACGGTGAGTCTGAAATAATGTTCAAATTAACATTAACATTCGTGGTGTATATATATTATATATGTATGTGTGTGTTCCTAAACAATAGTCATCATATATATTTATATAATTCCAACAGATATAGGTGCAATTCAAACTGAGCTATACAAAACCGTTATATCTAATTCTATCACTGGTCATTAGGAGTTTATTTCCAGAATAAGAATGGCCAATCACATAGGACTCAAAGACTTAATGATAGGAAAACTACCAGCAAAGTTGTAAATTTAGAAACTCGGGTCCTGTATCCATGAAACCATACTCATGCCCAAACATGGATATTGTGCTCAATCCGACTTTCTTGTTACTTGCTTAAATCATGGTCCACGGTAAACAGTCAATGTAAACACTAGGAACAGTATCTGGTTTTTAAGTCTTCAACATCAACGAAATGTGAATTTTTATTAATTAATCTCGGGAACAAGAAATTTGACTTGAGCACAAAATCTGAGTTTGAGCATGAGGACGGTGTCATGAATACTGGCCCGGAATAAGCTACCGTCGCCACGTATACAGAGCCAACGCTTACTTCACGCAAAAAACTGAACAGAAATACAAACATATTATGCATACTGAAGACGAACTCGAACAGTAGACATGTATACAAATTTCAACATTGTATCACGATTTCGGAGCGTTCGGCCATTGCTATTTTTACATACGCTATCGAACGTCTTGGCTCTATTTCAAACGCAACTCTCGTTTGAAAGGAGATTGGAATGTTTAGCATAATTTTGATATTATTTTGGTGTACTTATCTGATGCATAAGCAACAGATAAACGTGCCGATTTCTAGACAGCTTTATGTTTTTTTTGTCCCTGTAGATTGATATCGCATTCTGCCAGATCGCGGCGTTTGAAAGTAGACATATCAGGGCATTGTTACGGGAAGATTCGGCGCAATTGTAAATATTTGAGCAATGAATATTTTATTGAACCCATTTATGCTGTTTGCATGTGTGAATTACAAGAATTTCTACACATCCCATAGACTGTCTAGACGCCATAAAAACAAACATGTTTAGAGTGGTTTTCAACACTTGCACCAAGACTTGACGTATATATTTTTGGACAAAACGTGAAGTCCTCACTTCACAAGTCAACAATGAAATACTTCTGACATTTTATTTTCTATTTCGACCTTTTTCTACATTTATGTCCGACCCCTCAAGTATCGCCTTGCCAAACGACGCAATCCAAGTACAAATGCCGAAGGTTATACTGATAAATGTTTATACTTACACAAAAATTCAACTTGGTGATTTTGACATTTGATTCCAGAAAGGTCAAATATTTAAAAAAAAAAAAAAAAAAAAAAAAGGTTTTCACTGTATCGCATAAATGTTGGACCTCTCGGGAACCTCCGTTTAAATATCAGCATCCTAGTACAAATATTGAAGGTTGAATTATTGAATGCAAAGATTTTACCAGACAAACCCACGTTGGCACTGCCACCAGAGTGACTACATCAGCGCCCCTATTCGAATAAAGAAACGAAACGAAATGCGGCAAAAAACTATCTAAAATGGGGAAATGTATTGAAAAAAATACACATTCAAGAAGTAGATCATCAGAAATATACTGACACACTCAAAGTTGATTGAGATTAATCAAATCTAATACCTGTAAGTGAGCAATTGGGTTTTCTTAGTCGAGGGCTTAGATTCTATAACATAATCCCAACCGAGTCGTAAGCCGATGTTGGGATGTTACAGAATCTTAGCCTGAGACTGAGATAACCCCACCTTACTGACTTACAGGTAATTGATATTTTTCTTGCACCTTTTAGTTAGAAAAAAAAGTATTCAATTTTGTTAAAGACTACAATTAATTCGTCTGGGGCCTCAGATAAAAATGGCCTCTTCACTACTAAAGCTTCATTTGAATGCTTCCGCGTAAAAATGTAGCCCGTCCTTACTAAAGAAGACAACGTATTTCACAGCGTAAATTATGTTTTATCTACAACATAAGATATCTAACAACATAAAAACAATACATATAATGACAAAACAGAATTTGTATAACGCGTATATACAATTTCAAGTTCACGAATACAATTTTAAATTGTACAGATTAATAACTACCATTTTTACACGTTTAATTCAACAACAGTTCGGAACAAAGTGAGTGAGCAGTATGGCGATGCTAACATTACATTGTATAGAAAAAAAATGTAATATTCCTCGTAAATGTTATTTCTCATATCGAAATTCTTCAATGCATTCTTCCCGTTGTGGCATTTTCAACTTTTCACACATTTTTTTTTCTCCAAAATATATATATCTTTTCTTCGCGAGGGATTGAAGACTCCAGATGTATTTTAAATACATGAGCAACGGTGGCAATTCTCAGTGTGAAATTACTTCAAACCAAGTTTAAAAAACTTGTGATATGTCCAGTGCAATTTAGGAAAAGCTATCATTTCTGTCTGGTTTTTACTTTCTGTGCAAAAAAAAACCCGTTTTAAAATTCATTCCACAGCCGATTCATTGTCTGTGCTGTCTGGACGCCTTGTCGATTTTCTCAAGGTTTGGTTTAAAACTCAGACAAATCCCCAAGACAATATGTAATCAAATTAGAACTGTAAAGTTAAAAAAAACTACGTCTCCGTGCCGAGAATTAAATTGTCTGAGCTATCGTCCGGTGTTTTGATTTCGTGATCGATGCCGGTGTCCCCAGGAAGCGCTTATATGTGTTTTATTTCAAGTAGGCCATTTAGTCTATATGGCTCTGAGAGTAAGTATACTGTAATTTTAAACACTTAAGGCAGTATGCTGCATGCAGGTAGCCCTTACTTTCTAAACGCAAAGAAAATCAATAAAATTAGATACGAAATAAATCCAATAATTGGAAATTAATTTCTGACCCGCATCGCTTATTCCCAAACGTAAATCGAAAATAGCTCTGTGCCGGTACATTGTCCTGCTTATAATCAAATCAAGCGCGTTTCATTTGCACGTGCTTTTGGTATACCAGATAAGTAATAAGGAAGAGCTTCTAAAAGTGTTTAATTTTGAAATTCTGTTACTCGTTTCCTTTTTCTTTCAATAAGATTTAAGGGCCCACACATTGATATTCCCCTTTTATTTGCAAATGTATGTAAAATACCCGTAGGGGACTTCAATTGAAGGATTTCACTCCTAAATTTTGCGTAAGAGTTTGCGAGAATGCCAAGGTTGGCAGAATCTCTGCGCGTTCAATGAAGATGCAGGAATTTCATCATAGCCTTTTACGGTATACTTGCTTTTTACGAAAATATTCAATGTAATTAATTCAAGGATATAAATCTCACAAATTGAATAAACAGCTATTGTTTTAAAATATGTCTTAAACCTTTTGGTTATCTTGGAAAGAATAATATACACAAGGAAATTGTAGAAAAGGAATTAACAGGTTTTGTTTGTTTGGGGTTTAACGTTTAACTTCCTCGCAATAGCCAGGGGCATATGAGGACGGGTGCCTAGGGAGACACAGCCGGAAAGTGAAAGAAGAAAGAAAAGAAAGAAGACAGGATAGATAGGAAACGAAAAAGATCGCAAGAGCCGCAATGGAGACGGAAGAAAAATGGAATTTAAAAAAATCGCATATTTAATGAGATTTTTCCACAGATATAAATGTAAGTATAGTAGCAAACAATGAAAACAAATAAAGCACCGAAAAGAATATAATATCTCCACATTGCTATATTGATAGAATTATTGATAATAAAGATGATTTTGTACCAATTTTTGTGAGAAAAATGAGTGAAAACGGTTCCTTTTATTACAAGCAACGTTTTAACGACAAAAATACAGAATGCGTTAGAAAGAAAAAATATGCAAAATAAGCCGAGAGAATAAATAAATAAATAAATAAATATAGAGATGATTGAGTACTGTAGCGAACCTGCTTTAACGACGTTATATCTGTATATCTTAATTTTGACAAAAGCACCGATCGCCTGTGGTGTGTCGGACGGAAATATGAACAGCTCTGGTTGTCCGTGGTATGTCCGGCGGAATTTGTAGAGCTGTAGTTGGCTACGGTATGTCCGGCATTTTGAACGACTCCGGTTAGTCGTGGTGTGTCGGACGGACATTTGAACAGGTCTGGTCGGCCATGCGGTAGCGGGCGGAATTAGAACAGGTCTGGTCGGGCGTAGTGTGTCGGGCTGAATTTGAACAGTCCAGGTCGGCCGTGGTGTGTTGGGCAAAATTTGAACAGTCCAGGTCGGCCGTGGTGTGTTGGGCGAAATTTGAACAGCTTCAGTCGGCCGTGGTATGTTGGGCGGAATTCGAACAGCTCAGTGCGGCCTTGGTGTTTCGGGTGGAATTCGAACAGTCCAGGTCGGCCGTGGTGTTTCGGGTGGAATTTGAACAGTTCAGGTCGGCCGAGGGATAACGGGCGGAATTTTAACAGCTCCGGTCAGGCGTGGTGTGTTAGGCGAAATTGAACAGCTCCGGACGGACGTGTTTTGTGTTTCGGTATTTGAACAGCTCCGGGCGACTATAAACTGTGTTGTACTGAGTTTGGCGTTATTTGAACAGCTCCGGTGTGTCAGACAGGGAACCCCTAGTGTGTCGGTGGGCATAAGTTCAACTCCTGGCGTCATTAGGGTAAACATGTGTCCGTACTTCAAGTCAGGATCCTAAATTAGAAAGATATCTTGAGGGGTAACCCACGGTGAAAATAAAGCTTGTTGGCGTCCAATTTTCTGTCAAACGTGAAACAAAATAATAATTAAAAAGGGAAAGATTAAAATTAAGTATAATATTTTGTTGCTACTCTGCTACCGGGAGTGACACGCTACTGTTTTCCGCACGTACAGTAATCTGCAGCAGGCATCAATTTCACGTGCTTCTGGTGTCGCACTGAGATTAATTACTACGGTCACAGCTGGTGACTATAGGGGCGGATTAATAATGGGCGGGATTGTATTACAACCGAGCAAGTGACGTAAGAAACGAACATCCCAATGAAGGGGATTTGTCAGTAAATGATCACAACAACGTAATGTATTTACACATACAATTATATAACTAGCTAAGGGTACATATGAACTGCAAGTGAAGAAATAATGTATAGATTTACACTCACCAGGATGAGACACGAATCATATTTGCTTGTTAGTCCACAAGACTAGTTGAATAGAGTTTCCCTAGTCCTATGTCAATGTAGTTAGTCCAGTATTTACTTAGGAAACATTTCCAACACAAAAATGCAAAGAAATTGATTTTTTGTATTTGTTTGTTTGTGTTTACATCATATTAACAGCTATGTTCATTTAGGACGTGTCATGTTTTGTTGTTGAAGGAAAGCCGGAGTACCCGGAGAAAAAACACCGACCTGCGTAAAGCACCTGGCGACTGCTCCACGTAGGCCTGGAACCGGCGATGGAATATCAAAAAACTACTGTCATAAAGACGTGTAGAAAATTCAGGAAATACCGATAATTATCATGCAATATATCTGTATTTTCGTACTTTATAGTATACTTATATCACACGATAGAGTGATAACATTAATATTTTAACAAGGCAAAAGGACCAGTTAGGTGAGAGTTATCCACTAGTCCTTGCTGATATCGTCCAGTCTCCGACAAGAGAACTAGTGTAAGTGTGGAACCCTGACTTACACATATGTGTGCTCTATAGTATGGGACATACGATGGACTGTTAAAATAATTTCACGTGTGACACACAGATTAACAAAACCTACCCAAGCATTGTGATAATCGCGTTTGTAGTTTGGACGGCGAGAGGTTCCGGGTTCGATCCAAATCCTTTATTAGTATGTGTCCGCTTCCCAATAATCGATCAAATCCCTTGATTTCGATAATCTGGTAAAAGCTGGATCTCATGCGTAATTTAATCACCATCCTCTCATTTAAGTGGGCGTGACCAGATAGGGGTCCACGTACAACTTGCATTAATGAGAAGCTCACATAGAACGCTCGGCATTGACCCGTACTTTGTCCATTTTGGCGGTTTTAAATTTGACCAAATGTCAGAAAAGTCTGACCCTAATTAGACATTACTTGTGTAACAACGGTTATGAAAAACCTTTACGTAATACGAACGACAGGTCAATAAAGTTGAAATTAGATGACTCACTGGTTGAACATTTCCGTTATTTTCCGTAATAGAACATTTATTTCCGCATGTTTTGTAATCGAACTAGTAATTGTGATAGTTCTCGTATTAAAAATAATTGATGGATAAATAAATCACTACTGGATTTCGAAAAGGCCTTTGATTTCGAATCTTGATAATTGACAAATGAAATATTTGATATGTTAAATTTTGGTGAGACATAAGGTTATACAATTATATAAAGTTATTAATAATAAGTTCATTCATAAATCAGGGTCCTAACTTATCCTCCCAATTAGGACGTGGATGCCGACAAGGAGACCCATTATCACCACTTATATTCTAGTTATGTGCGGACAAGGGAGAACAAAAACACTGAAAGAAAACCAATGGACCATTTGATACACCGAATCATTGAAGTATGTATAACAGGGCTTAAGTATCGTGGTTCCACTACACTGTGTTTGTTTTGCAATATACAGTTACCTCCCCTTAACTTCCGTTTGGATATAACTGTAGCACAGTTGGGCAAGGACACTTCTGTTGACAAGGTAGCTCAATCTCAAGTTCAGGGTTCAAATTCCAATCTAGCCCCGCTTATTTGTTTACACTGAAAACACTGTTATTGATTATATTTTGTTTACTTAAAAACTGATTTATCAAAGCTATAATCAGGACGGAAAAAAATGTTCAACAGTCAGTTACAGTCTTTGGCAGTTGTACGGGGATCCTTAAATGTTTTGTTGTGAAAATATAGCAATGTCATTTTAACCATGTCTACCTAGATCTAAACAGCCGTCAGTATAGGACCCCTGCTGCAAGGACGTTAAACTATAAAAAAAATTATCAGAAGGAAAGTCATACGAATAGTTAGTTGATATTGATAAGTACTAGAAATACGGAACATCTAAACACCTATTTAAAAAATGTGTTTATCGATGCATAAAGGTAAACATGTTCATCATCAAATGACGATTACGTCGATTACGGACTCGGCAGTTGCACTAAAGGTCAAAATACAGTAAAATTTCGTTATACTGCCATCATTTGTCCAGAGAAATTTCGGCGATATAAAGGGATTTGGTGATAAATTGAGAGCATTATAGAAGGGAGTCTTGCAATAAGGAGGAAATGGTACCTTGAAAGTTGGCGGAATGTGAACTGGCAAATAAAACGAGGGGCATTATATCGACGTTTTACTGTTATGGAAATTCAAGTACCAATTGTTCCAAAACACATGTAAACATAAAACCCCTTATAACGTTACACATCTATTACAACTTTTGCTGTCAATAGTTACATTGTAATATATTACTTTCTTCTTAGACAACTGTACCAGGTTAAATCCCACCGACAAGGTTTCGCCCAACCTTTTGGACAGTTCACCGGTAGAGTCAATCATCGTGTCACGTAAGATACGTACTTGCAATACGGAGTTAGGATAATCAAGTATACAGTTCAATGGATTATTCGGAATAAGCATTTGAGCTGATTCCGGTAAAATGTTGAAAAACACCCGACTTTGACAGAAAATCATCACCATGAAATGAATTATCACAGAACTGGCCCATTTTACTATGCCTTACGGCCATACATTTGGTATTACAAACGTCATAGTCTATTTACAAAATCGGAAATAAAAACATATCACATAATGAATATATGTGTATGCATTGAAAGTACATCTTTTGAGTATAACGAGTAAGCTCAACAAAGCAAGGATAAATTAACGGCATGTAATATTCTTTCTTTTTGGAATATTGCTGTAAACTTCATTGACTTTCCCTAATTGCAGGTTGTTTTGGTTAGGTGTACTTCAGCGGATTTTAGAATGGGTCACGTGACCATGGTTTATAGTCTTTCTGACAGTTTCTGTCCTGTGCCGTTTTGTACAACGAAGTGCGATGCCCGCTGGCAGGTTTAGGAAAGAAGCGGCGAAGAAGCGTCAGCAGCCGATATAAGGATCCCCGTACTACTGCCGTAAACTGTCAATTAATATTGGAAACTTGTTTTTCCTGAATGACTGTAGCTTCGATAAGTCATTTCCGAAAATAACCCATACCTTACTATAGACTTTTATGAGAAATAATAAAGATGAAATAATCAAAATTTAATCAACATCAGTGTTATGAGTGTAAAAATTCAGTAGGGTTCGACCGGGATTCGAGCCCAAAACTTCAGACTGTGATGCTATCGCTCAAACCGATTGAGCTACCTGGTTAACCCTTTCACCCCTACGCAACTTTAGTGGACTCTACCGTGCATTTATTTGGAGGGGTTCATTATGGTCTACAGTGGTGAAAAGGTTAATGGAAGTTCCCTGGGCCAACTGTTTTTACAGTTATATTAAAACGGAAGTTAAGGGGATGTTTCTTTAGTAGGGAAAACAACATAGTGCAATGGGACAGGGATCCTTAAGTACAACTTATTTCTATTTACTCGACGGGTCGGTTTCGTTGAAATACTTTAAGCTGCTTGGTGTCTGTTGTGTCGTCGCCAGCAAATCCAGTATGTCTGTACCACAGAACATTAGGAGGGAATCGTCTGCTAGCCAGAGACCGCAGTTGTGTCTGATGTAATCAGATAGTATTCAATGTTTGTCGTTTGTGTTTTTTACAGGTTGGTGTTGGTTCCGTACTTAGCGATTCTGCGTACCCAATGGGCTAGTCACACGTACTAATGATGTTTACGTGTCGTATATTTTTAGATGTTGTACTCGTTACATGCTGACGGCAACTGTCTTGTTTGGGGGTCAGTATTTTACCTGTTTGGGTAGATTCTTCAATGCAACCACTAACCGCCACTTGATGTTATGTTTTGTCTCTCTAGCTGGATTTAGACAAGGTTTTAAAGGTTTGTGGTAATCACGTCACATTGTCTGACTCCCTCTAGTATTGGGAAGCTTTCTGTTACAGTAGTTTGGATTGGGTTGTTCTACCGGCTTTCATTTCTGTAAATGCATTCTAACGGTGACAATCTAGCTGTTTGAATTCCTTTAAGGAATACATTTGCAGCAAAACGTTAAAGCCGTTGGTATCAAAGTGTTTTTGTGCTTCAAGCGTTGTGTAGATTACTTCTTGGAAGAGTAAATAGAGTATGGATTCTGACAACATGAACTTAGAATGTAGAAACGAGATGTTGGTCAGTACAACATGCAGCTTAGACAGTGGTGTAAGTTACACCGTTAGATCTTGGGCATGTTTAGTGATCTTTAGGAGAATGGCGGTGACAGTGATTGAACTTTCTCTTTCTCGATAGAAACATCTCTGTTTCCCCCAATTGGGGTTAACATGTCACAGTCAATTCAATATCTGCGTGCTTGCTCAACTATCACGATCTTCGGAATAGCTGTCGAATGCTGACTGGCAAGCAAGTTGATGAAAACTATGGGCAAGTTTTATGTTCAAATTCATCATTTTTTTTTATCTCGTCGGGAATGTTTTTTGTATGATATGATATCGATGATTTTGATCGTGCTCACTATTGTGACTTGTGGTTACGTCATCACTACCACTGGTCTCACTTTGAGAACGTAGCATTGCTAAGAGATTAACATGTGGGATTAGACATGATTCCTCAATGTATTGCTGTGGAGTTCATACATAGCTTTGGTAAATTCAGTCCTTGGTTAAAGCTTGTTTGATAGAATACATTTTTGTTTCTACCTTTGAAATTCTACCAAGTTTCGTTGATCTTGTGTCTCTAAATGTGTATTACAGTTTGAATGACGCACATTTTGCAAATAATCTATAAATAGGTTGTTGTATGATATCGAAGAAATTTTATTAAGAAAGCAAATGTGTATACTTTGTCACATTTTATCTGTGTGCGAAACAAAACCACGTGTAGTCATGTCACGTAGCAGGTCACGTGGCTAAACGTTCAAACAATAACATTGCAGCCTTAACTATGGCCGAAAGGTTTTATCTACATAGTTAGAATGTACATCCCCTTTTCTCATGTCAATACAACAACGTGTATGTCAAAATCAACAGACTATAAGCATTACAACTTGAAGTTATAAATATAAAAGGGGTAATATAATGATGAAATCATCTTGCATATTAAACACTAATTGCCCTTGTGGTAGGGAACCAAGGGCGAAGCCCTCGTGAAACAGGATTAATCTCGGAAAACAAATAATCGCCCTCGTGAAATATGATATGAATCTATGAGAAACAAAGAATGGTGTTTGCCTACCACAAGGTCAACGAGTGTTTAATTGTGCTGAAATAAAACAATAACACAATAGTATTTCAGTCCGTCAGCAGACAGAGTATTGAACACCTTAATCTCATACGATTTATTACTAATCAAGGAGTGTAGTGCCCGTACTGGCGGTCACTAGGTGCACCTATCCATATCGAGTTTTCTGGTCACTAGGGGCACCTATCCATATCCAGTTTTCTCCATCATCCCACAGGTGCATTCTCGTTTGTTGTCAGGGGAAAGATTAATTTGTCTTTACCAGTCTAGGGACAACTGACACGCTTATTTATCGTGGGAACTCACCAATCTCTCACAATGGGATTGCGTCATCAAGCGTCATCACTTTGTGCTGTGTGACCATATCAGAATAAGATCGCTGCATCACTTTTGGCACACATGGATGATAGCGCGGTGCACTGAGTTTATTATTACAACTTGCACGGTAGGAGAGTGTAGTAAAAAGAGTCTGTCAATCCAGTGTGCCTTTTGCTGAAACACAAAATCCCTACCATATTGTCTATAAACACGCGAAAGTGGTGTGGTTTTGTTTTGTTTTATTTTGTTTTACGTCCTATTAATAGCTAAGGTCATTTAAGGAAGTGCCTCCATGTGTGTTGTGTATGCGAACACGTGTGTATGTGTGCCGAAGACATGGTATGTTGGTGTATTTGCCTCCTTGTGATAGCGCCGATCTGATGCCGATATTTTGGTCGCTTTCGTGTCCTCAAATAGAGGGCACAAAAGCAAATCCCCAATTTTGCAGGGGGTTCCCACATTAGGCACCTCTTACGATACATTTTGTTTAACGTCGTCATATAACGATTCTTTTTCGACGTTAGCCATTACTTCCTGTTCTTCTATGTGAACAAAAAATAATGACAGCGCTTTGAAAAATAAATAAATAAAACAAAAAACAAAAAGCGTTTAGGAATTTACAACAAATCGAAAAGGAATCGGTAAAATTGATGTTGATTTAGTTTTTACTAAGTTCTATAATGTAATGACATGCAATGTACTAAATCTTTTATTGCCTTTGCTTAAGGGAAAGTTGTTATCTGCAGTGTTATCTACAGAGGGGTCGTACTCTTGCCTTATGGCCCAGGGACTTTTCCTCCCCAGACAACACTTACTATCAGAAAACAGATCAAAAGAGAAAAGGTAATAATATAACACTTACATCGAATGGTCGTTCCATATAAGACATACGAATCTCGCGTTCGTAGAGAGGGGAGAAATATATATGTTTAAATGAGATGGAAGTTGAAATAATTATAAATGATGATTTTGAATAAATTACAAGGATTACACGAGAGGCTAGTCTATACGAATCCTGTCCTAAGCAAAAAATGACACACTTGCCCAGGTTTATTTGATATCATGTCATATGTTTTAGCGATGAATTAGCTTGTGGCATACCAGTACTGCTTAGTGAATTTTTTCCTTGTTCCTACTTTTCGCAGGTTTGTTAAAAGTGGTCAGTTTCGTAGGATTTATCATTTTTGTGAATTTCAGGTCTAGTGCACATGGCTCAAAGTGGTACGGTAAGGGGGAATTCAATTTCTAGGTATCCCGTGCTGCGTACAAATAATCGTAATTGAGAAAAATTGCGCAAACTAGATACCCAAAAGAAAAACACATTTTTTGTTATCAGTTGAATTTGATAAGGCTCATGCTATTTATACCATAGTAAAATATTCCAATTGTGTACAAAAAAAACCTGTCACTTATCTTTCAAAACAGCTTCTCTACGTTGTCATTCAAAAGTGTAGGACGTCACAGCCAAGACAATGTTGGTCTGGCCAATCAGAACGTTGCTAATAATGGAGAGTTAGAAATGCCTTTAATTGTCGGCACGATGCGCTAGTCATAGGATAAAGATCAGCGGGGGACAAACCGGACCATCATCTGGGGTTTATTTAAAAATCAATCCGTAATACTGATTAGAAATGACGATAACACAGTCATGCTGTTTTATCAACATTTAATGAAAGTAGTGTCACATGTACTTTCGCTAAAGCCATGTTTCTGTCTTGGGCTAAGATTCTGTAACATCCGAACCTCGGTTTTCGCCTCGGTTGGGATTATGTTACATAATCTTAATTAACCCTCGACTGAGATAGCCCGATCTCGCTCAGTTACAGGTAATAGATTTTATAAATCTAACTTAAGATAGATGTAGTATTACTTAACTCTAATCGGAAACAATGCTATTTACCTCAAGTCAGAGACTCGGCAATATACCTTAAGTTAGATACTACTGTGTACCGAGTTTCGCCGCAGTTTACCTTTCGCCTTTTTTCGCCCACGGTAATGAGGGCGAAGTTATCATTGCAGCGAATATTAGTAATCAGCACAACGTGTATAATACTAAAATATGAAGGGCGAAATAAATACGGGTCATATATGGATTTTAAAGTCGGAAGACGAACATTTTGACTGGGTGAATTTTCCCCCGTATATGGTAGATAAAATACCTTACGTAAGAAACAATATTAACGTATGTATGTACATGCATAACTATATAATGGGAACAATACTTTTTACCACAAGTCGGAGACTATAAAAATGCCTTACGTTAGAGACTATATAAAAGACATTAGGTTAGAGACTATATGGAATGCATTACTTCATAGACTATATAAAATACCTTACTTCATAGACTATATACAATACCTTACTTCATAGACTATATAAAATACCTTACTTCATAGACTAGACTATATAAAATACCTTACTTCATAGACTATATAAAATACCTTACTTCATAGACTATATAAAATACCTTACTTCATAGAATATACATTGTATAACTATGTACATATATGTAACTATATAACGTAAACACTATTACGATCTAACTTCGCACCGCGAATATAGCGAAAGTAAATCCCAACACACTATAACCAATAGTACAGAACTTATCGCCAAGTCAGAGACTACAAAATATACCTTAAGTCACTATAACACGTCTCAAACCATAGACTACATAACATAACGTTATATAAACACTATATTATATATCTAAAATAATCTACCTTTTTGTTTTCGCCTTTTCGCCTTATGCAATGAGGGCTTATTCATCATGACAACGAATATAAGTACACAATAAACAGTAATTATATTAGAGGGCGAAATTAACACTAAGCGAATATGGATTTTACCTGTAAATGGCAAATATTTGACTGGGCGAAAAATTCACGGTATACAGTACATCGTCAACATCAAACCAGTTCAGTCAACCTCAAAACAGGGGACTATATAACCTGCACCTGCTCTGATAAAGAAGGTCGTATACCAGCTTAACGTCTGATGTATCCGCACACTTAACTCCCTAGGTCGAATCAATACGGTTCTACTTGTGACAGAGTAACTGGCAAATTGGGGTTATAAGCTCAGAAGCATTCCGCCAAACTGCATTCTCTCTATGATGGATTAACCCTCAGAGGGAAATAACGGTCGACATGGACGTTGACAGGATTGCTCTCTCTAAACCTAGAACGATATCTATCCTCGTAATATCCTCGTAATATTCCCCATAGAATACTGCTCATACTAAATCTACGTTCATTTCCGTGGAATTACTGCAGTAAAGACGATACCATTGACACCAGTATTGTCACAGTGTCACATAAGCCTAGACACATTCTTTCAACGTACTGGGGACAAGGGAAATATATTGTATCAGCCTTAAATTCCATTTTATTCTGAGTTACAGAATTTTTAACAAGATAGCAGACAAATTAAAAAACGTGGTCGTCATGGTCAATTTTCTTCTATACTGTTGGGGATTTATTGAAGTATAGCTTTGAACAGAATAAAGTTTAATTCTTAAATTGGTAATTTTCATGAATATTGACACACTGCTGATACCAAAATTTCCAATTTCCAATTTTCAATAACTGAAATAGCCAATAACCAGCAGTTATAAGATATCTCTAACATAATGGATATGACGTCATACTAGTAATGACGTCACGATCGTCGTGCAAGGACTTAATTGTTTCTAGCTTGGCTACCTGTACGAAATATTAAGGGTTAAATTGTCGTTATTCTTTTTTTATTACTATTTATTGAAATTAGACTAATGTGGGAACCTTATGAAGAATTCGTGATTTGCTTCGGTGCCCTTTTATTGGGGACACAAAACGACCAAAATGCATCTGTGTTACCTTATGCAACATTTGGGTTTTCTAATATTTATCTCTTTTCTAACTACTGTTTTTCGTTTTCTAACATTTCACTTGGCAATACTTTGCTTTTGACCTTAGCGTTCCCCCTTGCAAGTAAGGTAATGGGCTTTGTCCCAAGACCGTGACAATCGAAATTCCTTAAGTTGGTACTTTCTCTGCTTAATGTTCAGCTTTTAATGGTTGGTGGTAATGACTTGTTTTATCCGTTTTTAGTACAATGTGACCGGATGGAATGCTGTACTGTGTATCAAAAGTAAGGTATTTCAGTCATGGATCACTCAGCATCAGATCCGTGGTAACGAGGCAACTACACCAACATACCGCCCTCCCCACACATGCATACATTATACACACGAAGGCACGTCTTTAAATTAGATTAGCTATCAAAAGGAGGCTAAGCCCCATCTCAAACCATTAAGCATAGACATGTTCTTCGATTCAAAATTTTCACCGCCACGAATTCACCATGAAATACCTCTAATGACTGTAGGTGGGTTAGAAACGGTAGCAATGAAGACTATGGACATGATATCGTTAAAGAAAGGAATAACACACTTACTGTGTTTTAGCTTCTGTAGCAATAAAGCATTTGTTTTTAAGTTATGGTGGGTT
>JAUMHH010158761.1:0-17943 GCA_032359455.1 Chlamys rubida | reverse complement strand
GTACCACTGTACCACTGTACCACTGTACCACTGTACCACTGTACCACTGTACCACTGTACCACTGTACCACTGTACCGAAAACCACACATTGCGCTACTTTTTCTGATTAAGTAATTAAGACGAAATATAAAAACAAAAATCAATCTGAAACATTGTTCTGAGTGCTATATGCAATGAGACCAGACAAGGGTTCGAACCCTAGACCTCAGATCATTATACTGTTTCTTTAACCTACACTGGCCCTTTTCGTTTAAACGGTCAAACCGGTCGGACCACTGTTGTTCGTTTATTAAATAAGGTCGTACCTAGTAATCTGATGCTGCTTTCAGGCGAGCCTTGACAAAGCCTTGCAAGGCATGCATAAACATTTGCAGGTCCGCCAGGATTTATACCTGAAATTGTTACATTTATAAACGGTCAAACCGGTTGTTCCCCATAAACGAACAGGCCCCTGGTCTCGAGACGGCCTTATCCAACCAGAAGGGGAGGTAACTGTATGCGTGAAAAGCTACAGTGATTTTTTTAAGTGCCTCGAGTTCGCCGGCAGTGGGACAGAAACCTGATTAAAACCAGATCTTTCATTCCGATCCGATACTCATCAGACTTGAACGTAGAGTATCGGAGTCGAATTAAAGGTCTGGTTTTAATCAGATAGGCTGGACAAGGAATCATAACATGTGAAAATGTTTCTTTTCCAAACATCTGAATTCCTCGCTAATTGAGTAAAACGAAAAAGCAGATTTCGCGAGAGATGAATGACAGACCTACGTCATCACGTTGTGGGAAATCATATATGACATTTCAAATATTGCAAGTCTCATTTCATTTCATAAAATATATAAACTAAGTTTCGGAGCTGTGAGCGCCACATTGAATATTTTTGCTAGTGCAACGGACTTAAAGTCGGATCTCCAGCTCCTGTTTGATTTGTCGCGAGCTCACGCGCTCAGGCACGTAACAGATTTAACAAAGTGGAAAAGAAAGAGTTCATCTGAATCAGATTACTAATTATCACGGGCCTATAAAGTATAAGACAGGCAATCTGTGTCGTCAAGAAGTTTGCATAACAGGGTTATAACGAGTCTTATTACCTTACGTAATCAAGCGAGCATTTCATCAAAGATCTTCCTTCTAACTCCAACCAGGCAATTTACTTGGGACAAACAGGTAGTTTTACTTTAGCATTAAAATCAAATCACTTCTGTTGCTATTCACCATTGTCAACTGAGTCACGCGAGTCAGTTTCGGTCTATCTGGCTGGATTGTTTTAATTTCCTTAAAACAAATTGTCTGCGGTAACCTCGTATGTCAATGTACCGCCAATTAAATCGTTTTGTTTATAATTTTGATAAGATTTGATATTGATATTATTTTTTTTTTTTTTATCAATGAACTAATTATTAAAAATATTGTGTGACAAAAAAATGAAATATTAGTCATTTTCACACCAGATTGACCTATTTTCAACAATTATCTTACTCTGTGACGTAATTTGATTGTGACGTCATTGTCAAATGGCGCGGCGTTAAGTTTCCACGCATCTAAATTCTTCGACTTTGTTATGTTTTATCATCTCAGCAACATAATCGTCTACTTCATTCAGGCTGTAACACATACAGTACATTTCTCAATTTATGTGAGAATATAAGTACATCTGTACCTTTCATAGTTATACTCGTGCTCCATGTAAAATATCAAAATATCAATTCAGAATTAAGCTTATCACTTTTAAGACGAAAGAAAATGAATCAGTAAATAGTATGGTCATATTTGAGTATTTTTTTTTTATCACATTTAAAGTTTTAAATACCCAAATATAATATAATGGTAAATAGACTTCGGGAACTGAAATATCCGAACTAATGCGGTATACGGATTCAGCGTAATTTATGTTAAATCTGAGAATGTTTGTATACGAGTACAATATTCTATTTCTCGTATGACTTTGAAAATTGATAAACAATTTGCAGTTTTTTTTTCTACTGAGGATTTAGGGTCTAGTTTCAGTAGTGCGTTAAGATATGACGTCACCGTGCAATGGTTGCACAAGAAATGTGACGTCACACTTAACGTCACAGTGGTCTGGACAATCAGAAAATCTCAAAATATTGTTACGCACATCACATATCTACATTTAAAAGACTAGAATACATTATAGATAATTTAAAAAAAGTCATAGCCTCAAAAAACTTTGGTAGTAATTTAAATATCTGTTTAACACATGTACCGTACTCGCCATTCCAATACCTTGATCACGTCCCTAAGTTCATGTACAGAGTTCTGTTCAAATAGTTTTACATTACCGACAAGTATAGTAAACAGAAAAAATAAGAGCATATTTAATCATCAAAATTATAAGGTCGTTTGCCTTTCATTAAAAAAAATCGAAAAAATGGAAACAAAATTGAAACCGATATATCCATATCAAACAATTAACTCAAATGAGAATACACGTGTTTTAATACTAAAGAGACGTATATAACTGGCGGTATGGCCTCCATCATTGTCCGGAATTATTATCATTTCTTTTCATTATCGTGAAATGTTTCCGACACGATGTTTACCTTAACCATAACATCAATGTTTCCCCGGAGTTATTATACAGCTACAGAGAGTAACATAAATACTCTACATCCGGAAAATGTGCGGCGGCTCACCTCCAGTTATTATGCCGCACTATTGTTCTCATATCCGGAATATCGGTCCGATTCGCCTCCGGTCGTTATATAAAAGCAGCGATTTCCGGTTACAATAAGAACACACACATATATAGAATCTCTGTTTTATTCTTCCAGCCACGACGATCAAATATTTCTATAATAGATCTGGGTAGGATCGAACAACCACCAGATGGTTGTTTCAATATTTGCTGCTAGTTGTTATTGTCAGTGGTTAAATATTTATGAGGCTGAACTGACACATACGGATGAGGATCTTTGTAAGCCCTTTTACAGTTCGTACGTTGTACCAAAGCACGCCTCTAGAGTTATTCAGTTTTGCACGTGCCGCATGTGTATCGTTTGCTTGTTATATTGTCTGTAACATGTACACGTGAATGCACTAATTTATTATAAATTAATTATCGAGTTATCAGGTCACCTAGTTCTTGGTGACCTTATGACCTTCCATGAAATGTAGATGTTTGTCGTACATTGATATACACTAGATATTGTACAACCTAATTTGCATATCTATAGCAACCGATGTCATTTAGTAACGACCCCTTTCAATGGTGATGTATTCAATATTACAAAGATGGATGACGTTTAAAGGACATAGGTTAGCTTGTGTCCTCAGCTTTAGAAACTTTGAAAAGACCAAAATTATTCCTCAACGGAAAGTACATTAGTTGGATTCTCTATCCTGTCTGTCCTTCAATCTTTTCTCCTCCTTTCATCATTCTCTCCTTCCTTCCCATGATGTCTTCCGAGATAACCCTGACTAACGTGTTATTAGAAAAATGTGTACGGAAGGTTCTCTGAAATAATGAACTTGATGTGATGGTGATATTTTTGTCAACGGTTGGATATTTTATTAATATAAAGGAGCCATAATATAGAGAATACCACACATTCACAAACAGACACTATCCTCGTATCACCTAACAGTACACAGAAACTGTTACATGTACAGTTTCAATTGTCTAAATCCGTCAGAAAATAAATAAATAAACGCCTACACATATGACGTCATTACTCCGTTTCGTCATAAAATCACTTGCGATTGAATACTTCTATTTTTGATGTGCTGCATAAAAACAGCTCAAAATTGGCAAAAAACGGCGATTGCCAATTCATTGCTTTAAGGAACGACATTCCCCCGTAGACAGCTTGTAAGCTTTCTAGACATAGCACATGTATATGCACTTAAGGTGTTCCATACTTAAAACGTATATAGTTGTATGTATACACTTCATCAACAAACCCGTCGCTTAGGTAATTATCTCCCTTCATCAAGGTAATTATCTCCCTTCACCAAGGTAATTACCTCCCTTCACCAAGGTAATTATCTCCCTTCACCAAGGTAATTACCTCCCTTTGATAATACCATGTAAGTTATAGGTTTGATGAGGGTCCATAGATTGGCTTCATTAAGTAGGAATTGATACATAGATGTGGGGTCGTTTTAAACTCGTATACAGCAGTACGCCAACTTACATAACAGGCAGGATATATATGCTCCTGGAATTGGCAGTTCATTTACGTCTGAGGGGGACACACCAATCCCGTATACTGTTGTTGGTGTTGTAATGTTTGCCCTGTTTTTCTATCGATGCTCCTAAGAACATAGCGGTTTGGTCATATTGGTTAGTGACAATGGTCTATTTTCTTCGTTTTTCTCTCTTTCTTCCCCTCCCACCCTTTGGCCCTCTGTTTTTGTACTTCGTTCATATCTAGATACATTCTCTCAGCCTCTCTGCGCTTTTTCTTGTGTGTTTTTTGATTGTCGAAGACATCCCGTTATCTCGACTATGTTACTATTTTTCTGTGAGGCAGATGTCCCGTTATCTCGACTACGTTACTAGTTTTCTCTGAGTGATACATCTGTTATCTGGACTATGTTACTTGTTTTCCCGGCTTCTGACTTTCGTTATCTCGACTATGTTACTATTTTTCCGTGAGACAGACATTTCGTTTATTCGGCTGTATAACTCATAAGTTTTCTGTGAAGCAGACCTCCGTTATGTCGACTATGTTACTAGTTTTCTTTGAGGCAGACTTCCGTTTTCTTGACTTTGTTACTTGTTTTCTGCCTCATATTATCTCGACTATGTTAGTATATAACTAATGTTCTGTGAGGCAGACATCCCGTTATCTCGATCATGTTACCAGTATTCTGTGAGGCAGACTTCCCGTTATCTCGACTATATAACTAGGTTAATGTGGAGCCGACGTCCCGTTACCTCGACTATGATTCTATTTTCTTGTGCGGCAGACATTCTGAAACAGCGCAAACTTCAGAAATGTTCTGACAGTGTTTACCATTTTAAATTGGTCACCAAGACGATGGATACCAGTAAGTCCTGCTCTAAGATCTGAACTTGAAACAAATGCTATAATATCAGTTTACATTTCATTGCTCCGAAGCATCTTGCATTCTTGTCCTCTGGTATGGTTTTAAATTAATCCATTATCTGTGCATCGAACAAGATTTATACAGATGACAATTTGGAGAAAAATCTATTTTTTTAAGAAAAGCTTTGTGTTAAGATTTAATTGTGAGATAACAGAGAGTTATACTAGGCTCAGACAGCACGCGGTTCATTGATTTAGTGTCGTATTTCCGGCCTGTGTGTGTATATTGGCACGGCCGTGCGCGTGTTGACCCTGGACAGCTGTCCCGACCATGTCCTAACTACACGTAACCCCTCTCGCCTATCTCGTCCTATCTACTCTTTCCTGTCATATTATTCTCTTCCCCTCCCCTGCCCTCAACCATTCCCCCTGCTCTCCTCTCCCGTCTCCCTCCTTAACACTCCTCCCTACCCCCTACCCTTTCTACACTCTCCCTAGCCATCCCCTTTTTGATACCCGTCCTCACTAACCACTATCATCTATCCCTTTCCAATATACTTCCTCCAGTCATCTCCTTCTCTTCCCCCCTTCCTTCCTTCCTTCCTTCCTTCCCTACCCTCTCCCTAACCATCCCTATTTTGATATCCGTCCTCATTTACCCTTATCATCTATCTTTCTTAATCTGCCTCCCCAATCATCCCTCTCTTCACTCTTCCTCACTGAACCTCCTCCCATCCCCCCATCCCTTCTGTCCATCCTCTTTATAATCTCCCTTATCCACCATTTCCATTTTCCACCCTCCCTGTTACTATTAAATATTTTCGTCTTACTTACTTTCTTTACTTTACCCCAACTATCCTATAATCCCTTTATTCTTTATCCTTCTTCTGTCCCTCCTTTCTCACAATGCCTAGCCTCTTCTCCCTGATGATGACAACGCTAGTCGTTCTTTCCCATTCTTTCCCATTCTGTATATCTTTCCCTGTCTTCCTTCTCTTTCTGATGCCTCATATAAACTTGCCCATCTATCGTCTTTATCCTGCTTTCTAATTCCCTCTGTCTTTATTATATTTCACACTACATGTAACTCTATCGCTTCTGCCTCTAATGTATTCTTCCCATTTACGTCCACCTCCGCTCTGTCTCCGTTTCTCCTTTTCTACACCATACTCTCTAACCCTGTCACCTCTACAAGGTCTCTACTCTCGACCCTTCTAACGCTGTTCCTCCCCCTCCCCCTCTCTATCAGCCTCCCCCTAGCCTCAACACATCCTTACATCATACTTGTACTACCGACATGTTACGTCGATTTCAGAGCCAACAGATCGATGACAAAACTGCCCCTTGGCCACCAGATCACGGCGGGCAGACGAGAAACTGCGTTATGATAGATGACCTTCCCAATATGTTTTCTGCCTGCGTTTTTTTCTCTGTGCTAGTGTATAGCTTTGTCTCGTTCAACCAGACTCTTTTTGTCTGCGCAAGCTACTCCAAACAGAGTGATCAAGCGTCTGGTTGAACGAGAGTGCATAGCCGTGTTTGTGTTTCTGGCCTCTGTACATGTACGTGGCAGTGGAAGTTTGGTCCGGTACGAGTCTTTACCCCAGGCCTGACCAATTCTCAAATCAACTGTAATATTTGTTTTCAAATTAAACCACGTCACAATGAACATGTAAATACACTATAAGTATCATTTATCAATTATGGACTCTCGTTGAAGTGAACTATGCGGTTATATGAACCTAAGACAGTGATATTAACCGAGACGAAGTCGAGGTCAATGTAACATTTTCATGTCCATATAACCACATATTCACCGAAATAAATTGTCATTTTTATAAAAGTTATTTTTGTAAGACTAAACTAAATAGAACATAGTTTTGACAATTGTAAGGAGAAAAGTTCCGCACTTGACACAGGTCAGTGTGACGTTACAATGGAAGTGACGTCATAACGACAATATTGACCTGCAGTTTCTAAAAGTAGTAACACTGAGTTAATATCACTAATTACCGACCTCCACGAGATAAGGATCTGATATTTTAAAACAAAGTCATCAATTATTGAATTTCTCCTACATACACATGTTCATACTGCTAGTAGAGTTATGTAATTATTTCGCTTTATATATAATCGGTCCTCTAGTTCACGAGCAAAAGGGCGAAATCCAAATGGAGACAAATACAAAAACTGATAGTCTTAACGAATTGGTTTCCAAACCATTTACTTGCGTGTATGAAATATTAAACCCAGGGACAGAAACAAAAATAAAAAACAACAAACAAAAGATCGGAAGTGGGAAGTCTAAAAAATCAGAATGACGTTTTTAAAGAATAGCGAAACCGCTGCTAAAAGAAACGCTGTTCATCAGTGGTACTGTACAAAATGACGCTCAAGTCGGGAAGCTATTAACCCTTTCACCCCTGGGTAACTTGAGTAGACTCTACCATACATTCATCTGGATGAGTCCATTAGGGTCTACAGTGGTGAAAGGGTTAAACTTGAGTCGAGCAGTTCAAACCGGTTGTTCGCGAGGTCATTTGAGACCAAATTGTCATTATCATGAAAAAATGGGAATATGCGGTTGTTCAATTATAGTAATGTCTGACAATAAAGTTGAAATGTACCTGCTGTTTCTAGTTTGGAGCGAGATATATGTTGTACACGCGTGAGAGAGGTACATTTGATTGACAAAACGGCATTGTTCCCGGTGTACTGAAGCTTACGATAAATATTTGATTACAATTGCGGAAACTGAGGTGCATGGACGATTTGTAAATCATCTCCCTCTCTGACGTGTACACTAATATACGGAGTAATATGTGTCTGGCCTTGGCAAACACGAAAAACAACACATTGCCGGCCTTGTGCCTGTATTAAGTCAAAGTCTATGAGTAGTCTGCGTCTGATGAGCTGCGTAATTCCTACACGCTAAGACACAAACTGCAAATTGAGGAACGCGTGCCTCGAACAACGTTAATTGATAACCATTTTGCTTTCTTTTTCATTTCTCTGTGATCCATTTGAAGGGTTTAATGCATTGACTGTCTGAGATATACACACAGAAATGTCTTTGCTACATAGTTCTCATTGAATGACCGCTGCTGTTTCACTTCCGGTCCTTGGTACTGACGTCATAAAAGACAGCACTTTCCGAATGCTATAAATAGATTTCGTTTGGTATTGGAAACGTGATTTCACTTCCACAATATACCCACGTGGGTATTTACGTGTTAATACATTCTGACGTTGTACACACGTGGACTTTCTCTCAAGTTTTTGGGTTTATCCATACAATAGTTTACACGTTAGAGATTAAAGGGTATCGAAAATTTGGAGTGCCAATTCATTCAGGTATGGGTTTAAGAAACACGTTTTTTCTCGTTTCCATGACAATATCATCTGAAAATGTTAAACATTTCTTGACCTTAATATAGAGACACGAAAATTCAGTCCATTTTGTTATTATCATAATTAGGTTATAATTATAACGGAACTTTCAGCGGGCAAGCTGGTCTCTTTTCCACCGTTTGCCTTGTGTTTTGTGAAGATGCATTTTCCCCCACGATTCTTCCGCTTATTCTGTTCACTTTGATCAAAAAATAAATTCTGATAAAATTATCGACACAAATAATCATGTAAAAATCACTGAGCACTAATTTAATCGACTCATGTTTGACTGTTGATCCATTAAATCGTACTAATTGAATTTGATCTTAATATGTCTTTGATAATGAGCTTTACTCCGTAGCTAATTATGTTTGGTAACTAAAAGATTGCTCCAGGCTCTGTATCATACAAACTGTGTCTAATACTTTTAACTTGGATCAAAACTGACAAGTCATCTAGATATAAATATGCATACATTGTGTTTGACGCCCGCTTAAATGTATTAACATTTAGTCATCCATACAAATATATATGATATAGTCATCTATCCAAACAAATATGTAAATTAATAGTCATTTATCCAAATAAATATGTATATTAATAGCCATTTATCCAAACAAATGTGTATTACTGGTCAATGTCGATTTTAACACTTACAAATTTGTTTTAATAGTTTGGACTATAAAACAACATGAGTGGACTACATTTTAAAAACGCTATGAAGACCTTCCACTAGACAAATAGGAGTGTAACATAAATTTTGTAATGAGGAATTATAGTTTGCAATTTATTCTACTGCTGACGAGAGTGAGACTGAAGTGTCGTCAGTTAATGTTTACTTTTGGCCTTTAAGATGACACTAGTTGCTCCAATCTACCCAACTGTACAGGAAGGTAGCTACATAATAGAGAGTAATCTTGCGTGAGACTGGCGCTGATTCAGAGGACGTCGTGCGCTGTCATTAACCTAACGCCAGTTCGATATATTTCGGTTCTTTGTTCCACTAGAATCAGAAAGACATTTAATGTTTACCCTTGAAATGATTCCGCAAAAATGCCAAGAAGAATACTAAAGTAGAATTTGTCAATAAGATAATTAAATAAAAAGTAGTAGAAGAGTCAGAAAACCAGTTTTCCAAAATAATCGGGTTCCGGAATAAGGATATTTCGCTATACTATATACAGTTATTGACTTCAATTGAGGTTTACCGATGATTTGCAAACCTTCTCGGAACAATATTTACATTCGGCTTTTGTGACTATTCCTCAGATGAGGTTCAATTATCTTTGATTAACTATTTTATCATTTTGAATAAACTCGCTCTTTTCTGATATCACGTAACATTTGAATTACTCTAAATAAAATGATGACACATATATGTATTTATTTCATAATGTACTGTGTTATCCAGTGAATATACCCATGTCATATTTTTTTTGCGTATTAACCCATGTTATATGACCTAGCAGCCCTGTGATTGGTTGTAAGTTTCAATTGTGACGTCACGCCGAGGGCAAGCATATGACGTCACAGACTTACACACTGGAATCAAAATGGCGGCTTTTTACATTTCAAGGTTGAATGAAAATTGTCATTTTACACGAATAAATGCCACAAATCTTGATTATGTGATAAAAAGGATCTTACACTCGTTTTCATTTCATATGCAATTGATGAAACTTGCCAGAGGCTCACTAAATTGAAAAATTCTTAGACTCGTTTCATAAATCTCATATATAATGGACACTCATGTAAGATCCTATACATCTTTGGCCCTAGCTACGGCACTACGTCCCTGATATATGAATTGTGCGTAACACTTATTTCTATTCTTAGTATGGGTAAATAAGAGATGTCTCTTCCGTAATCGGGATTCGCAATAGGCATGCAATACTGATTCGACACACCACCACCCGACATCTGACCCCGTCCATAGTGTATATATCTGTGTACCTGGTCGGTTTAGCGTACTAACTCGATCCCTCAATCGACTTTCCAGTCGACTGTTACACGTCATTACCGCCATTATCTGGGCTGTTTGGGGGTTAACGATATCAGCACGCGGCTATTAAATGGAGATTATATACTATATCGAATATTTGATAACGAGAAATTATATAAAGACTTCTCCGATAAATGATCAATCTTTTGGTCATTATCGCCGTATGTTATACATAGCTACGTGACTCTAGGCTCTCCAAACTACAGATGTGTTGTTTTGTTGACACACAGTGAAACGCCAATAGTTCAGGGAATTTATTTTCCAAAATAAGGGTTCAAAATAAAAAAAAATCTGTTTTAACGAAACAGAGATAATCGCAAAGCATTCGGTAAATCAAGTGGTCATTTAAGTATGACATATTGTAAACAGTTACATAACATTCCTATTAAATATGATTTTTTTTATAATTAAATGTATGAATGTATGATATTTCACATTTGCATAAAAACATGTCATGGTCGAAAATATAAAAAAGTATATATGCATATTATTTAACATCTATACATATACATATAATTGTCAAAAGGGGTCTTAAATTATAGATACAAATACGAATTAATTCTAGATGATATCCCGGATGACAAAAATAGCGCTTTTCTGTTTTGAAAACTCTAGAGAAGGTGGATTTATTTTGAACTGAGAAAGAAATCTATGCATTGTTTTCCAGTAAAACACGTACGACTTTCTTGTTTGTTTTGGTATTTTCGTTCTCGATACAGTGTATGTCGAGGAATTCATAAGTATTAGCTGGAAGGAACATTTACACCACAATGATAATTATCACTTTTGTCACATGTACAAACGCCAATAAATCGTGTCATATATTCTGGATTAACTAACAGAGCACCTAAGACTAGTAAAATATACATCATATCAGATAAAAAACACAATCATTGATTTGTGGCATTTCAAAATTGGACGGTAACAGAGCACGTAGCATTTTATTTTGGCCAAAAGAAATACGTATGTTTCAGGTACCCCGACCGACCCTAGCAATTTCATCTTACTCGAAGGCACCTGAACATTCAAATCGAACGCACCGAAAATCGTAAGCGTCTTTGTGACACCTACGTATCATTTTTATAGGCAGGTATCAAAGCCAAATTTAAATTTCATATTATTGTTTTAAAGACCTAGAGTTATAATGAAAAATTAAAACAATTGTTCTTAATAACTATGTTTTGTGACTTTTGTAATTTTCCTATATTAGCCCCCCTAAAACATAACATCACTACCGACCTGCCCTATTTTATAGTCATGTCATCTGAAACATTCACATATTTATTTTGGCCTTTTGTTAGTTTTCTCTCCTGTACTTTTAAGTATGGTTACAACTGACTCTGAAAACGAGAGCTGAAATGCACCGACTGATAGACATTTGTTGGAATTTTCATTTAATCTCTTAAACTTTCACTTGAGCGAGAACCTAAACGGCGTCAATGATGTGCTTAATCGTTGTTGCAAAACAACGACACTGTAAGCGTATTAACGACCATGATTTCGCCTCTGATATGCCTGATGCCGTTATTTGAAATTATTGATTAAAGACGACAAGAAAGCGATTTGGGTCGATAAATATTTAATTCACCAGATATTAAAAAACCGCCCCATCATGATCACATCGGCACTTCTACTTGACATATTGAAATCAGAGCGCGCTTCTTCCCAGATATAGGTCAAAGGTTATCAGGAAAAGAAACGAAGATTAAAAAAGTTTTAGTCAATATTGAGGGTCCTTGGGCGGGCCACGTCTTTGATTGAATTTTGATACACCGAGTTGATTTGCGCTAGAAATCTCAGAGGGCGCGGGAACTCTCTCGCGCTGGTTGCCCCTACTCGCTTGTGAATGAATCCAGGGGACCACAACAGGGATTTTATTTTCAGTACTGTATAAATACTACATGTGTTATAGAATGTTAATAAATATTTATCAACTATTGACTTTGGTTGAGGGAGAATATGTGGTTATATGAACCTGATAATTATATTCACCGAAACAAAAGACTTTAATTGTTATATGAAATGCTAAAAAATATTTCAATTATTAAACAAAAATTGACCGTATGAAAAATTTTCAGGAGGAAGGAACTGCCTTTGTCAGAAAGCATTCTGACGTTACAATTTATATGACGTCATCAGATGAGTATTAGCCTCTGTAACACCGAGTGAATATCACGAATCACCGGCCTACACGTGATTATGATCCAATTAATGAGAATAGGAGCTGAATTGGATGATGTTATACCATACGAAGCATTACATATACTAATATTTACCATACAATCACGTTTGTGCAAAGTCTGTTCACCATCGTGACTCTAACCGGAAATCTGAACTAGATTGTAATACAATAATAATTAGAATAGAGTACGGACAAGAATATCCGGAAGTTTATTTTTATATCAAAGATGTGAATGTATACTTATTTGTTAATATATATGTATGACGAATACTGATACTTGATCGAATATTTTGAACAGTATGTACATTATTTAAAGGCGATTATAGACGCCCATGTTCTTTGTATGTATATAAATATGTTTATGTCATACATTTTTGGAAAATATATTAAAAAAAAGATATATATATATATTTCACCTATGGACATATTTGGGAGGAGCATGAAAGCGTATGGTATATCTGAGGTATACTATAAGACCATACTGAACAGCAAGTTTGTGTATAGATCGTTTCTGGTCAGATGTCGATTTTCTTTTGGCGATTCATAGTCTTTTGCTAACCGAACGTCAATTTAGTGACAACATAAATCATATTTAAATGACGTTTCGTTTCATTACGTCAGCCGATATGCATTTTAAAACATTTGTTTTATGCGCTCCCTCGTCAGGATTCAAATATTAATAAATGAATGAATTAATTAATTAAAACTTTAATAATTAAATGAATAAATAGGTAAATAAAAAAATAAATCACGAAAAAGAAGTTCTGAATATAGTGTTCCTAGGTGCACATATATTGGATTGAATTATTATACACGAGTGTTCCACATTGGACAAATTTATCTTCCATACGCAGAGCGTAGAGAACACATTTATTCCGACATTTCCTTATTGATACAAAAACAGTGTTTCTGTTAACACATTTCGACGTTTCACCGTGGGTATGGTATTCATTCCGTCTCTCCTGTTGCAAGAAATTACAGTTTAACGGTAAATGTATTTGGATCTTGTTCATGTTGATGTCAAATAAATTTCAACGTTATATTTATTACAAAACTATATTGGATGTTTGTGATGTTCTACTCCTAAATAAATGGATTCCTAATATGTCAGCGATTCGCATTCCCATGTTTAAATATATTCGCCGCGTGTAGTTCTGATATAATTTCATTGCTATCCCTATTGTTTCAAAATACATAGGGTTTTAAAGGATATTATGAAACAAGTGTACTTATATAAAATCAAAGGACCTTCTTAAGTTTGTCACCATAACGGGTACTTCATATAGCTACGTGTGACTTGGTGTAATAAATACTTCCCGTAATACATTGTATGTCAAAATCACAGATAATCTAGGCTCCTACAATGTACCTACCTGTGTCACAAATACAGGTTATGTATGTATCAATCAGGTGCGTAGTGAACAGGTAATTAATATATCTATACAGGTCTGAGACACGTACAGGTACCTTATGTAATCAATGTACATACACACGTGTGTCACACATTCAGGTTAACTAAATTCATACAGTAAAACCTCGATATAATGCCCTTCGTCTCATTTGCTATCTCGTTTACCGCGAACTTATTTCAATGTCCCTTTTCCTTGTTTTCGGAAGAATTCCTTTAAACGTGCCCCTCAATTTATGGCCAAACCCCTTTATAACGCCGAAAGTTCTCTGGACAAATGGTGACAGTATAACGAGGCTTTACTGTTTGTAGCTGTGTCCAATAATAAGGCTTCCATACCTGTGTCGATTATACAGGTATTGTATATACATATGTATGTGTATCGATACAGGTAATGTACATAGGTATGTAAGTGTGTCACTACAGGAAATGTACATACATTTGTACGTGTGTCAATACAGGTAATATACATGTACATACATATGTACGTGTGTCAATACAGGTAATGTACATACATATGTACGTGTGTCAATACAGGTAATGTATATACATTATGTACGTGTATCACATATACAAGTATTGTATGTACATTATGTACGTGTATCACATATACAGGTATTGTATGTACATATGTACGTGTGTCACATAGACAGGTATTGTATGTACATATGTATGTGTATCACATATACAGGTATTGTATGTACATATGTACATGTATGTTTGTCACATATACAGATACTTTATATACATATGTACGTGTGTCACAAATACTTTGTTTATACAACATATTACCTGAAATATCTGCAGGAAAATGGGCTGCTATAACATTTTGATAAAAAAAATATCATTTTGAGATGAAACATTGTACATCTTGGTAAACAAACATCTTACAATTTGTATGGTCTCTTACCGAATTAAAATATATAATACATAATTATAAAGCCATCCTACTTACCTACTTCAGGAAATTAAAATCATAATTAAGATAAAAAATATAACGTTTAAACTTCAATCAAGTACACAATTTTTACTAACATGTTAAGACGCCAAAGAATTTTATGATACTCTTATCATATGCTGTTTTTTTATCTAATCATTATTGCCCGTTTAATTAATGACGAAGAACGATGGCAGTAAAGTAAAACAGACTTGTAGACTGTTATATACAAAACAAAACTGACTTGTATGCTATAATACACAGACTGAGTAAAACAGACTTGTATGCTGTAATACACAGACGGGTAAAACAGACTTGTGTGCTGTAATACACAGACGGAGTAAAACAGACTTGTATGCTGTTATACACAGACGGAGTAAAACAGACTCATGTGCTGTAATACACAGACGGAGTAAAACAGACTTGTATGCTGTAATACACAGACGGCGTAAAACAGACTTGTATGCTGTAATACACAGACGAGTAAAACAGACTTGTATGCTGTAATACACAGACGGAGTAAAACAGACTCGTATACTGTTATACACTGACGAGTAAAACAGACTTGTGTGCTGTAATACACAGACAGAGTAAAACATATTTGTATGCTGTAATACACAGACGAGTAAAACAGACTTGTATGCTGTAATACACAGACGGATAAAACAGACTTGTGTGCTGTAATACACAGGCGGGTAAAACAGACTTGTGTGCTGTAATACACAGACGGGTAAAACAGACTTGTATGCTGTAATACACAGACGGATACAACAGACTTGTGTGCTGTAATACACAGACGGATAAAACAGACGTGTGTGCTGTAATACACAGACGGGTAAAACAGACTCGTAAACTGTTAAACACAGACGAGTAAAACAGACTTGTATGCTGTAATACACAGACGGATTACAACAGACTCGTATGCTGTAATACACAGACTGAGTAAAACAGACTCGTATACTGTTATACACAGACGAGTAAAACAGACTTGTATGCTGTAATACACAGACGGGTAAAACAGACTCGTAAACTGTTATACACAGACGAGTAAAAACAGACTCGTATGCTGTAATACACAGACGGATAAAACAGACTTGTATACTTTAATACACAGACAGGTAAAACAGACTTGTGTGCTGTTATACACAGACGAGTAAAACAGACTTGTATGCTGTAATACACAGACAGGTAAAACAGACTCGTATGCTGTAATACACAGACGGAGTAAAACATATTTGTATGCTGTAATACACAGACGGAGTAAAACAGACTCGTATACTGTAATACACAGACGGAGTAAAACAGACTTGTGTGCTGTAATACACAGACAGGTAAAACAGACTCGTATGCTGTAATACACAGACGGAGTAAAACAGACTTGTATGCTGTAATACACAGACGGGTAAAACAGACTTGTATGCTGTAATACACAGACGGATAAAACAGACTTGTATGCTGTAATACACAGACAGGTAAAACAGACTTGTATGCTGTAATACACAGACGGATAAAACAGACTTGTATGCTGTAATACACAGACGGAGTAAAACAGACTTGTATGCTGTAATACACTGACGGATAAAACAGACTTGTGTTCTGTAATACACAGACGGATAAAACAGACTTGTATGCTGTAATACACAGACGGATAAAACAGACTTGTGTTCTGTAATACACAGACGGATATAACAGACTTGTATGCTGTAATACACAGACGGATCAAACAGACTTGTATGCTGTAATACACAGACGGATAAAACAGACTTGTGTTCTGTAATACACAGACGGAGTAAAACAGACTTGTGTGCTGTAATACACCGACGAGTAAAACACACTAGTGTGCTGTAATACACAGACGGATACAACAGACTTGTATGCTGTAATACACAGACGGGTAAAACAGACTTGTATACTTTAATACACAGACAGGTAAAACAGACTTGTATGCTGTAATACACAGTCGGATAAAACAGACTTGTGTACTGTAATACACAGAGGGATAAAACAGACTTTTGTACTGTAATACACAGACGGATAAAACAGACTTTTATGCTGTAATAAACAGAGGGAGTCAAACAGACTCGTATACTGTTATACACAGAGGAGTAAAACAGAATTGTATGTTGTAATACACAGACAGGTAAAACAGACTTGTATGCTGTAATACACAGACGGGTAAAACAGACTTGTGTGCTGTAATACACAGTCGGGTAAAACAGACTTGTGTGCTGTAATACACAGACAGGTAAAACAGACTTGTGTGCTGTAATACACAGACGGGTAAAACAGACTCGTATACTGTAATACACAGACGGATAAAACAGACTAGTGTGCTGTAATACACAGACAGGTAAAACAGACTTGTGTGCTGTAATACACAGACGGATAAAACAGACTAGTGTGCTGTAATACACAGACGGAGTAAAACAGACTCGTATACTGTTATACACTGACGAGTAAAACAGACTAGTGTGCTGTAATACACAGACGGATAAAACAGACTTGTGTGCTGTAATACACAGACGGATAAAACAGACTTGTATACTTTAATACACAGACGGGTAAAACAGACTTGTGTGCTGTAATACACAGACGGAGTAAAACAGGTTTGTATGCTGTAATACACAGACGGAGTAAAACATATTTGTATCCTGTAATACACTGACAGGTAAAACAGACTAGTATACTTTAATACACAGACGGGTAAAACAGACTTGTGTGCTGTAATACACAAGCGGATAAAACAGGTTTGTATGCTGTAATACACAGACGGAGTAAAACATATTTGTATGCTGTAATACACTGACAGGTAAAACAGACTAGTATACTTTAATACACAGACGGGTAAAACAGATTGGTGTGCTGTAATACACTGACGGGTAAAACAGACTTGTGTGCTGTAATACACAGGCGGGGTAAAACAGACTTGTATGCTGTAATACACAGACGGAGTAAAACAGGTTTGTATGCTGTAATACACAGACGGAGTAAAACATATTTGTATCCTG
>JAUMHH010158750.1:0-17946 GCA_032359455.1 Chlamys rubida | reverse complement strand
GCTTTGAGCCAAATATCATGACTCTAGGCCTGTCCGTTCTTCAGAAGAAGTTGTTTGAAGGAAAAGTTGACGGACGACGGACGGACAGACGACGGACGCCGTACCATGACATAAGCTCACTTGCCCTTCGGGCAGGTGAGCTAAAAACCACCAAATATTCCCCATTACTTTAGCAAAAATAGAATACATTTTGAAATTTATTAAAAAACTGTTAACTTTGGATAATTTCTCAGCACCATGCTGTCAGGACGGTGTCCAGATTTCGACACCTTTTCAACATAGACATAGTGAAATTAACACGCAATGTGATAAGGACACTTTTATTTTAAATGATTGAAAACACACCACTTCCATCAAAGACTTTTTTTATTGAAATTGGCATGATTTTCCCACACGTGTCAAGATAAGTGTGAATATTTATAAAATGCATGCTTGTTTTCCATCAGAATTTGTGCTAGAAAATGTTGGTAAAATAGCCATAAACTACTACAAATGATGTTCTGTTTATACTAAAATATAGGACCGGCATGCGAAGGTCCATCACTTTCCACTGACTGGGGTGTAGCGAGGTGTGAAACACTTACCTTGACAGATAGGCTGTGCAACAATCACCTCAGGCGATGTACTTTAGCCAAACCTATTATCCAGGTGTCACACACAGACAAATTACCTGAGTTTTAGCTTATTCACGATAGAGAAAAATACTATAATAAGCAGGGTTCAACATTTGACCATATCGTAATAAAGTTGGGTTCCACGGTACAATTTTCATAGAGCATATCTTTTCCTTTTTAATTCAACTTACAGGTTGACCATTTATGCGTATGGCCATAAGTGCTTGGATGTCTGGACTGTATTGATTTTCTATTGCCTCTTCATATTTGTCAACCCAGGGACTAAAAAAAATCAAACAAAAATATTAATTACAATTCTAATAGCTGACTCTTAATTAAGGATTACTCAATGATCAGTAAAACATGAATTAGTTATGGATTTTAATTTTTCATTGTAAATCAACATACAGTTCCAATTTCTCTGCATTAATTCGGTGGTTGTCTGTTGTTTGCTCACTTTCAAAATTTACCTATAGTATTAGATATTATCTTGGATCATAAAACAAGAATCTACTATTTTAGTCCATTTGTGTCATTCAGTAAAGAGTCTTCAAAGTCTTACCTGTAGCTACTATCCCAGGGATCCTGGGAATTTTCGTTTATCACAAGAGTCAATCCAGGCTTTTTGTTCAGCTATCAAAGAAATAATACAAATTGAAATGGAAATAATTTTGTGCAACTTTAAGTATTCATAGCTGGACATCTTAACTAATTATAATTAATAAATCAAGTACAAAAGCTTTTCTAATTTTGCATTATACACCTAGGTAGGCCAATTGCCAAGGCTATGAATTCCTAGTTTCCAATGGAATGTTGGAGTCAAAGAGCCATAGCTGCTTGCTCATCAGAGAAAAGTGAATGACCAAGATATGAAGAACTGTATTCCACTGTACAAGACGATTGGAGGTTTGGTACACAAAGCAGTTACTTGACATGTGAAGACAGCATGACATACAGTATGCTGATTTAGCCTTTTAGGCACATACATGTTTTTTCCATCTAATAAAAAACAAAACTTACTTTGGATTTATTGATCTTTTTGCTGATGGCTTCCTTAATGGCCGTTTGCTGTTGACAAAAAGTAAATAAAAATTAGAAATGTATGTAGATTCCTCTCTCTGTATGCAGATACCTCTCTCTCTATGTATTTTTGAACATAAAACTTTACATAAAGATGTATATTTAAACACTTCACTTTCTTTCTTTCAATACAGAAGTATGAAAACTGAACCTACTTTTTCCTTTTTGTCGGCTTCTTTATTCTCTTTTTCCTTTTTTATGTTATCTTTCTTATCCTTCTTTGGCCTTCTCAACTTGATATCATTTTTATTAGGAGTGGTTGGGTTGTTTCTGTCACTGCGAACTCTGGTCTTTTTCCTGTTTTTGCCCTTCTTTGCGTTCATGAGTTGTTGAGACATTTGCCTGTTCATTGCTTCTTCAGGGTCTGTATCAGTAGCACTAGAATCTGTTGGAAAGAGATATGTGAGTGTTCTTTAATTGAAAATTGCATTGATGTTGCAAATGGGTCTTTTTTGTTACATATAGCATCACTCAGACAGACATGTCAAAGTCCATGTCTTGACAAATCGACAAGATATTCAAGATAAATGAGTCAAAATATTTTAATGAACGGCAGCCCTTATTATGGAATACTGTGAATTTGGAATACAGAACAACATTACGTCGTTTCGGAATTAATGAAATCAGTGCAACTTCCACACCATAAACCTGATGATCTATAGAAACTGAGACCAAATTCAAAGGCAATCTGTGGCATCTGTGTTCCATATTGGCACAGTGGATCAAATACCAGCACTATGAAATGAAGGTCAAACAACAGAAATGGTAGGAACAAGTCTTCTAATCTTATCATCCATTTGTTTAACCAATACTAAATCCTGTACCATTGATGAGAAGCTCTTTCCTCTTGGTCTGCAGTTGTCGAGCTCTTTCTCTGTCTAACACCCGAGGCTCACAGATTTCACAGAAATAGGACTCAGGAATGTTGCTCCTGTCAACTCCCATACAGTCTATGTGTTGCCAGACACTGGAACAAATCAGAACTTATAATTACCTGTAAACAAACCTTAATTTAGCCATCATGCCATATCAAGTGAAGCACAGACACCAAAATATGGATTGCTTCTGTGGCAGCCATACAAGTTTTAGAGATGTTATTAGTTGTAGATAGTTGTTAGCCTTCCTTCTGTCACGACTACGTTCAGGTTAACTGACTACTGTGCATGAAGTATCAGCTGATGTATTCTAGTTGCATATGATACTACAATTTCTAAATCAGTTTTAAACACTTTCAGAATCATACACAAACATTTTTCTTTACATCTAATAACAAATACATCATTCTCAAGTTACCTTCAGAATAGAGCTTTCCAAAATGTGCTTAAGGTGTGTACAGTAATGAATATTTAGTTAAGCATCAACACCAGACATGTCAACAGTTTCTACCTGCATTTGTCACAACAGATCATGTAGCCATCGTCATGTGTGTAGTCACAGATACACCTGGTAATGCTATCGTCCTCGACAGAGATCTCGCGAGCCACCTCTGTGGCCGCCACAGCTGGCACCATGACCACATCCTCCACCTCCAGCTGGAGGCCCTTGTCCACTTGTGGTGGAGACGGCAGCTGGGGTGGAGGTGATGGAGGAGGAGTAGGAGGTGGTGGAGCACCATAGTTGTGATCCTGAAATAAAAAAATTGATTTACAATCATTCTAGCTTTCTCTCTTTATAAATTCAGTAAAGACTCAATACTTTTCTCTCTTTATAAATCCAGTAAAGACTCAATAGATTTCTCTCTTTATAAATCCAGTCAAGACTCAATACCTTTCTCTCTTTATAAATTTCGATAAAGATTTAAAATTAGAAAGTATATCTATCAATGCAAAAGCCTAACTGAATGCAGCAGTGGTGATCCTTTTTCATTTTTTGTCATTTGACCCTGAATATAACTGTAATTCAATGGTGTAAGAAATATTCATTAAAAAGACTCCTATTGAAAAGAATGTTCAAGGACAACATTTGATATAAAATATGAACTTACTTGGTAAGGCAAGCCAAAACATCCCGGGTAAGTCTGGGGTATCATGTAATATTCTCCTGTGGGACAATCCACCACATCGGTGCTGAGACAAAGAAACGAGACATAATAACAAACTGTACATGTCATCAAATCTGAGACAAGGAAAAAAGACAGTGTGGTCAACAATTTTTCAACCTAAATTTTACCCACAAAATTGATTAAAACTGAATTTTAAGATATAATTTGAGATAATTTGACTGAAGACTGAAGACATTGTCTAATGATGCTACTTACTCGTTCGCCACATCTTTTTGGCCTCCATCATTTGTATGGACTACCCCTAGCCTCAGGACCACGCTCATCGTGAGGGTTCTACATTGGGCCTAATTATGGCAGTGGACATGGAAAAACACGTGAACAGTCTCCTCCATTCCAAATAAAGCATCAGAACACTACCTGTAATGTAGGGGAAAACACATATTATATACGTATATATACATTGATATTAATCGGTACATCTGTATTTGATTTTATGCAAGAAATTCACGTTGTTCAGGAAAATTTCAACGGATCCTCATATGTATCTAAATTCCATAACATGTTCTAATTTTGCTTCATGTATGCGACATGATCATGCATGGCTATTGGCGAATATATAAAATTAGATTAGCGACGTCTCTACAGATGGACCTAAATCAAGACATGAATGAGCTCCTAGGGAAATATCTGGACAAAACTGTCTGGTTGTTATAAATTCTGTATCAAGCTGTAGACACATGTACAGTGTAATACCTTTCTAATCAAGTTGGGAAAATATGTACACTCTCACAGAACACAACAACACTACACCTGGCACAGTACACTAAATGTTTATATCACTGTTAACAAGAATTCAGCATAAAACACTGCAAAAAATCACTGTTTTATTTAGGAAATGTTATTTTATCTATTTTATTGTCCAAACCATGGCCATATGGCAAAACTTATTAAATTCTTTTAAGAAGCTCGCCTGAAAACCATAGAAAGACAAACTTAAGCTTGTACATGCATCTAAATAGCCATCGCTCATTGCATAAACTAGTACCATGCATCCCATGTGTAATCAGATGCTGCCTTTTTTTCAGCTGGTAAATGGGTGTGACTAATAACATATATCACTTAGCTTCAGCACGCTGTTCAGTTTTTACACAAGTATATATATACTGTCCGTGCAAGCACTTGAAGATTTAATAGCACATATAATACAAAAAATACATAATTTTGTACTCTGTATATTACTGCTTTTTTCTAATCAGAATGATTAAACAGGAAAAGACAATGCAAGGAAGACGTATAGTATGTACACATTTCTATTGATGTAGTGTAATAATAAAAGCGGACTTATTTAATAATGCCCCTCTTGAGCAGAATTTTCACTGGGATGATGGATACTTGGACACATATTTTGCCATGCATATATGCTAAATAATCGAAAAGTTTCAATTAAAGTTTACATTTTTCAGTTTGTTGGGATCTTTGTATTTCCTTTTTGAATTGTTTCTAAAATATTGCAATAAACAATTTTTTTAAAGAAATCATAGTATATATAAAAGATTAGCTGCGATATCGTAGCTTTCTGACGAAACATTTTTTTTATATATTGCGTCGTCAGAAAGCAGTGAGGCAGGGTATGATATATTCATTCTAATAAAAGATAAGCCATACAACTTAGTTTCTCACATCATAAACGTTTGTTTTTTGACCCATGTAACATGTACACACAAACTTACATCAGGTTGTGCCTACAGCATATCGATAGAAGATAAGCATTGTTCCTTTCAAGATTACTGTTCTGTTGCTTATAATCATAACTATTATATAATCCAACATAGGCTTTAACGTTAAGAGTCCTAAATTAATTCAGCATTTTTACAGAAATTGTGCATGAAATTTATCTGATGTTCACATTGTCAACGGTCATGTATATACATATGCATGTATGTGCACACTACTAGTGTCAGGGCTTGCACTTCAGGAGAGTAATGAAGTCAGTGCAGCATCTGATATGTGTTTGTGGTGGCTTTAACTAACATATGATATTGGCAGACAAATGTAAACATTTGTATGCATATGGGATCATATAAATCATAACATCCACAGAAATAAAACACTGTATTTTAGCGAAGCTGTCATTCATGGCACATAAACTTTATATTTAGAGTACCTACTAACCCAGAGGCCGATTTAATTTTAAAACATTCCGAAAGCCAATTTCCAAACCTAGCTACAAATTGTATACATTCTAGCATAAAATATTAAGTACCAATATGGTTATGTAATTAAAAGCATTTATTTTAAATGATCTTTATGTTTTTCTTTCCCTCTCACTGAATGTTTTGTAACATAATTCTGCTTGGAAATATGGAATGGCCGCGGTTTTAAGCGACCAGCATAAAATCGACTACAGAAAAAGTTTGGAGACAGAGTCTTTAGATTTACACTAAATGCACCTGGATTCAAAATCATAGTAAATAAAGGATACCCTGGGTTCAAGTATATATACAGCTTATCTTTTCCAAAAAACAAACAAACAGAAAATATTAATTCCCTATTTTTTAATGTAAGTATTGGGGAATGCTCGATTAAAAGTCCTTGATATATAATGCACATTACTTAATTATTGTAATAAAACCTTTAATACATGTAATATGGAATTGTGTAACAGCAACACTGAAATGTAATTATTAGCATTGAAGAAAATATAACCCTTTCAAAAAGCCTTGATGAGAGCCATTCAACTAAGCAAATGATGCAACTTACAACACTGTTGCATGTGCACAGAACACATTCTGTGTGTAATTTCATAAAATTTTGACATGTTCCATTCTGATGAAGCTAAATATTACTATTTTCCTGACGATGTATACCCTGCTTTTATTTTTCACAAAGCTGCACACTACAAGTGATAAAAAGCTTAACAGTTTCAAAGATTGTTTGAACCCGGGGAAATGTATGGACAAAGTCCCCCCATTTTCGGCTAATAAAGGCCCTTAAAAGAGATAATGATATACATCACTGGATTTAATTTTTTGGACAAATACTTTCATCTTGTATAATAATTCCAATTAATTGCAAAATCATACATATACAATGAAATAATCTTTTGTTGATAAGGATGTCTCAGTCTAGGAAATATAATATACTTTGTAAAAGACTGTAAGAATTGCACTTGATTCCTGTGTCATAAAAATATTATGTCTAAAAAACATCAGTCTGCAAACTTTTGGAATGAATTTCCAGAAAACTTCCATGTATGTCCCAGACAATAATATTAACCTATAAAGGGAGATAACTAGGTTATTTTGCATTGATATTACAATTGATAATTTTGTCCAACATAACGCGCCGTATTTGTCCCATTAAGTCAATCCCAAGTAGAACAAGTGGGATAACAACTGCTTTGAAACATCAGATTTATCTTACGAACAATTCTGGTTTGTCATGATCCGACATGCACTACCGTATACTGAACACTTTAAATTTCCATTTATATGTATACAGATCTGATCTTGCATGTTTACTCTTGCATACAATCTATTTGATGGAGCAATTAATGTGTAGATAATTAAACTTACTTTATTGGGCACAAATTTTCATCAATTATTAATTAACCGTTGGACAGCCTTGCAGACATTTTGCAATTTCTTAAGTCAAATAAATTTAAATTTTCCCTTGAAATTTGAAGAGTAAAACTTATACGTTATTTACTTTAATAGGCTAGTAGACCCATGATCATGAGTGAACATTCAATTTGGAGACTAAAGAGTCAACAATTAAAAAAAGACATTCTGAAGGGTCTTCTAAAAGCCCTGCTTGAGTAAAATAATGATTGACCTGAAAACTTATGATTAACAATATGTTTTCATTTAACATCTATTTTCTATTATTTCTGATGAAATCAGTTATTTCCAGCATTGAATTATGCATTCTACAAAAATATTTACAGATTAATAACCAGTGTGTACTGTATTGCAAGTTTTGTTTAAGGCGAGTCATAAAACCCTGTTGCTGAATTATACACATACGATAGGCAAAGAATGATGCCATGATCAATTATTCATGTAGCATAATTATAAGTATGAGGTCAAACATCAACACAATTATTAAAACAATAAATTGGAACAACACTGATCATAATGCAATCGGGCAATACTGTCTAACTTTGGATACAGGAATATAAGACCAAAGATATCACATTATCTTATTAATTAGTCCTTTTTTTACTTCAATTCGACATGGTAAATGAATGCGAGACAGCATCAAAATGTAACGCTGAAACAATTGGGATTGAAAACTGGAACTGAAACACTGATGTTTCACTGCTATTGTTATTTGGTCATGTATAACAAATACTAACGGTGAAAAGAATAGAAATGAAAATTTCATCAAGCAATACAACAACCCTTGATATTTTATAAACAATACATTGACTGGATTTAACGTCTGAAAACGATTTTTTTTAAATTTCAGACCATATAAAGGATACTTTTCCTTTACTTTATAATGTCAAAAACATTGACACAAACGTAATATAATGTTTGTTGCTAACAAGAATCGCCGACATTCACAGTTCTGTTCTATGGATACGAATCGGACCAGACACTAGTTATATATAGCAAATTCTAACTTGCAGTATGCTTTGGCTATGGAACAGCAGCTGTTGAATGTCAAATAAAACGCAAACATACAAGTGTGTGACCTTCAAGCTCTCTGACAGTTTCCTTAAATGCAAAAAATAATTTCTATAAATTAAAATGGAGTTTTGACCCTGCAGTAACATGTTCACCGAATTCATTAACATAACAATTGCACGACCATCAAACATAATTTGTATTTCGATTTACAAGTCACTGAATAAGAAGACACCATTTTTCTGAAAGGCACTCGTAAGTTCTGTTTAATAAACTACTTAACAACGTTACCAACAAGGTTGAAAATTCCAATTAAGAGGATCAAACATTCCCAAAATTCAAAACCCTCGGCGCCATTTTGACTATGGCGGACCAAAACGTTCGATAAAATTATTTTTTAGATCCATGTATTTTTCTAGCTTCTACAAATGCAAACAATCTGCACGTTATTGCATACTCACCAGTAAAATATAATTTTCCTTGCAAAACACAATTACATGTCAAATTGAGTGTCCAAAACACAGACTAACTAGTGACAATCTAACTGTCAAAATCGTAAGAATGTTTAGAACTGACGATCTTGTTTACATATCACTGTTCACAAAACGCAGCAAATAAAACGCAATGTCGTCATGCTTTACGTTCCAAATGACAAAGATATAAAACTTTTCACATTGCACAATAAAGTAACATCCATGTCTGCCATTGAAAATGCCTGACAGCTGTCTGAATGGGCCTATACTAGTCTGAAACTGACTTATTTCTTTTTCCGACAGCGGCCATTACAATTTGTTATTCTACGGGTCTGACGCTACAGTAAAAGGGAGGGCCAACGTCCGGTGATGTCATTTATCATATATAGAAACATATTAAAGTATTTTTCTTAAATTTCGTTATTTCTCATATTTCTGAAACATAGGTATTCTTTATTTTTCTATTTTCTGCTACTGATTTTATTACTATTTTTCAACCTCCGGCAAAATCCGTCAATGTTCGTTTGGTTAACACAACGCATGCGCGGTATTTTGGCAGGAAAGAGCACTTGCCCGAATGTAAATAAACTGTCATCGGGATGGTGCAGGCAGACAGAAAGGTTGTGACGCTTTGAGTACTAAGATGATGTACCAATCCTCAAGTGAAGATGAATCGGAGAACGAAACAAACGAGGATGAGGTCACGGACGTTCTTAATCCCCCAAACAACAGTGCAGAACAGCAGAGCCTGTCTACTAGCGGGCACAGTGGGGATAACTTGCCAAGTCTCTTGCCTCATGGCCGGTCCAACAGTATCCGACCGTCGAGTCCCAGTCCCTCCCTCCATAGTGACAGAACGGAAAAGGGGGCTGATGACACAGAAAAACTGGAAAGGGAAGAGGAAGAGAGAAAGAAAAGGCTCCAGCTATATGTGTTTGTGATGAGGTGTATAGCGTATCCTTTCAATGCTAAACAACCAACTGACATGGCCAGACGACAAACGAAAGTAACAAAACAGCAACTACAAACAATTAAGGATAGGTTTAATGCATTTCTAAACGGGGAAACAAGTATTGTTGCTGATGAAGCATTTACAAATGCTGTGCAAAGTTATCACGAAGTTTTTCTAAAGAGTGACCGTGTAGCAAATATGGTTAAAAGTGGTGGTTGTTCTGCAAATGATTTTAGGGAGGTGTTTAAAAACAATATTGAAAAACGGGTAAGAAGTTTACCTGAAATTGATGGATTAAGTAAAGAAACAGTTTTAAGCTCATGGATGACAAAGTTTGATGCAATATTTAGAGGGGAGGAGGATCCAAGAAAGCAGCCGCAACGGATGACAACGGCTGCATCTGAACTGATTTTAAGCAAGGAACAACTTTATGAAATGTTTCAAAATATTCTAAATGTCAAAAAATATGAACATCAAATTTTATACAACGCTTGTCAGGTAGGTGTTTAGAAATTTAATGAAGCTTAATTAATTAAGAAGGCTATTAATGTTTAAAAGCAAAAATATGGAACCAAATCGGATTAAAAAAAAATTGTATGTGATTCAATCACTCAAGACAGTGCATTCAATCTTGATACTGTTAATAATTAAGTTCATATACAAACCACAATAAATTAAATATAACTATCATTGTTTGCATTAGTTACGTCACAATGACACAATGTGAATATTATCTAGAAATATCCTTAATACGCCGTTCAAATATATGACATCGTTATGACCAAAGAGCTTGTAACCATAAAGCCCAACGTCAGTGTTAAAAAGTGTATGCAAATTAATACAATGGAGCATTTTGGGGAAAATTTATTCTACACACAATAAATATGTATGCATGCATATGAACATTCCTGATTTGAATGAGATTCTCTTCATGTATTAAAATATTTTAATAATACCTGTACAGCGATAAATCTACATGTTATGCAAGTCCTGTACCCATAGAATTTGGATTTGACCCAAAGAATTTCTGAAAATACTGAAATTTAACATAAAGTTGGACCCATATGTTTTTACCATACAATGGAAAAAGACCCATACAAACTAACTGTAGATTGATCACTGCCTGTATATCATCAGGCAACATTTATGGGTGTATACCATACGCAGTGTATGAACAAAGTACATATTGGAATCTATTTATAAAAGTAGGATATAATTTTTTTTTACACAAAGTATGTACATATTGATCACAAATTGATTTATAAGATACAAACTTCAACATAATTGAATAGCATGTGATGTTACACAGTACAGTGTATAGTATTGAACAGATTCTATTCAAAGTAGTGGAAATGTCAACTTTTCCAGCACACATGCTGTCGCTCGCTGCATCAATACATGTACCAAGTGATGAATGATTCAATATGTTACATACCGCTAGTAGTACTATACATGGATATGTTGTAAGTCATGAGTATACAGTGTCACTGATACAATCAATAGATATTTGTGTAGCCAATACACCGAGTTATTTAAATATTTGTCTGGATAAAAAAAGATCTGATTATTCTATCACAAATGGAGACATTTCATTAAATCTTAATGGGTTTTGCAATAAAAGTGAAAATAAATACACAGGCCAACAGCATCTTAATCATTGGTATGAGTTGCATACATGAAGTAAATTATATCTCCTATTTCGATGTAAGAAAAATGTCCACCATATTTGCTAATATAAATTCCAAAATGCATGTATTCTTATCTTTTTTCTCAATTTTAGCATTTGTGTAGGTGTTAATGTTTTTCTGAACTTATGCAGTAGGGGATGGTCAGCATCCTGTATACAGGTGTTTGCCTCATCTCACCTTCATAGCTACCTGACAGGTGAGGATGTCAGACTCTAGTATACAGGAGTTTTGTCTCCCTATCGCAGCTACCTGACAGCAGGGGAGGGTCAGACTCCAGTACACAGGTGTTTGTTTCCCTATCACAGCTACCTGACAGCAGGGGAGGGTCAGACTCCAGTATACAGGTGTTTGTTTCCCTATCACAGCTACTTGACAGCAGGGGAGGGTTAGACTCCAGTATACAGGTGTTTGTCTCCCTATAACTTCTACCTGACAGGTGGGAGAGGGTTAGACTCCAGTATACAGGTGTTTGTCTCCCTATAACTTCTACCTGACAGGTGGGAGATGGTCAGACTCCAGTATACAGGTGTTTGTGTGATGCTGTGTATGAAGAATGTTTTGTGTCAAGTATTTAGATTCCTAAATAAAACAACAAGTTGATAAGTAAATATGCTCTATGGACGTAAGTAAAAACAATGAATTAGTTGTATAATGTATATCCAGTAAGCATAGAGATAAAACAAAGGCTACTTTAAAACTTTGATAAAAGGCTTCTTTTACCTCCTTCTTTATTACAATATTTGTGAAGGCCTGCTTCTTTTTTTCACAATCCTTTATATATATCTCCCTTGATAAAATAACATCCTTTTTTTTACAAAATTTTCCTTGGAGATTGTTGCAGAGTAGCCAGGCTATGTCAGATGGATAATAAATTATTGATTTTTGATCAATAATTGGTAGATTCTATTTGTAGAATAGCCTAATTGACATGATTGATTTATTGATTGTAATTCTTAGCTGATGTTTATTGTACTGGTCCTATATATACAGTAGCACGAGACTCCAAATGCTCATGGGCATGGCTACAAACATCAATCAACTGATTTAAGAAACCAACCTAAAGCTCTAGCGAACCTACTTCTGTATTTGGAATCACATGCAGGGATGTTTCCTCGTTAGTTCACCTTGTAGTCTATCAGCAAACTTCTCTTAAAAGATTCCTTGTCCAGAATGGCTAAAAAGATTTTGACAAAAAAAAATCATAGATTTTCGCTGGAACAAAGAAATTCAATGTTGTTTATTATAAATGAAGAGTGTAGGGGATCAGTCTTTAATAGACTACTTAAGTATTGGTAAAGGGATTTAAACCAAATTTAGCATGGAGCATAGCTGGACAAAATGAAGGTATATCACTGCATTTTGAGTGATTTTTCCTTAAAAATTTGAGGGCATGGAGTGCATTAATTTGGAATACACATGTTCCATATATGGAATACACATAACTGAATGTTCCATATATGGATATGCTTGTCCTACCTACGAGAAAGTTGGAAAGAAATTAAATGTATCTACCATCATGATATGGAGAAATATTAAAATTAAATATATCGACGATCATGATTTAGAGAAATTTTAGAGAAATATTCAATATGTCTACCATCATGATATGGAGAAATATTAAATATATCTACCATCATGATATGGAGAAATATTAAATATATCGACGCTCCTGATTTAGAGAAATATTCAATATGTCTACCATCATGATATGGAGAAATATTAAATGTATCGACCATCATGATATGGAGAAATATTAAATATATATACCATCATGATATGGAGAAATATTAAATGTATCGACCATCATGATATGGAGAAATATTAAATATATCTACCATCATGATATGGAGAAATATTAAATATATCTACCATCATGATATGGAGAAATATTAAATGTATCAACCATCATGATATGGAGAAATATTAAATGTATCTGCCATCATAATATGGAGAAATATTAAATATATATACCATCATGATATGGAGAAATATTAAATATAAATACCATCATGATATGGAGAAATATTAAATATATCTACCATCATGATATGGAGAAATATTAAATATATCTAAATATATCTACCATCATACCTATAGATAATATTGCATTGTTCCAGCCCTAAATTTTAGTTAGAAATATAACACATATAGCATGGTCATGGCATTTCCACTTCAGCCCACAACACTAGCAGTAAAACTTTTGATTCGTGTGATATTTAAACTAGCATATTTTATCATTTACAAATATCAATACTTGCAGCAGATGCTGAATAAAAATCCTGATGAGTTATATTTACATTGTACATTTCCTAAGTGATTCTTTTGGAAATTTGACAAAATATTTAATACATACATATATATAATCAATATCAGCTACAGTACTGTACATTGTATTTATATGTTTTTGTAGAGCTTTGCCTACAAAAACGATTTGAGCGATTGCAAATTATATAACTGCTAATAAGGAAGCTTTTAATATTATTGAAGTCCCATTATAGGGTTACCATTATGGTCCATATCCCATAAAATTATCCCTGCACTGATGCAGAAGTGCACGATGTTGTTGTACAAATAATATAGTAATGTATATTAACCAAGTATTCTAAAATATTATTTTGAGTCCAAAAACCGTTATCGAGATAAAATTTGAAATATGTTAAATCTTGATTAAATTTGGTAAAAAAGTTTTGCATGAATTTATACTTTTAGCTAGCTCTACATTTTTGTAATTATTACTTTGAGCTAATGTTTGTGTGCAGTAATTCTCCACATTAACACCAATATATACTTTAAGCTGACTTAGTGACTCGAATAATTTTACGTATAATAAGCATCAGCGTATAATTTGAGCCGATGTACGGTATAGTGTTTAGTACTCCATATACATAAGAACCAGTATGTACTTTGAGATTACTTATTTAGGTGTGCAGTCATTTGCCACATAATCATAAGTATAGACTTTGACCTTACGTGTAATTAATTTGAGCTTGTGTGTCACAATAGTTACCATTTAATATTTATATTTCGTTTATTTGCTCCAACATACATTTTAAAATTACATGTGCGTATAGGTATTGTTCACATCAGAACTAACATATACTTTGAGCAGCAGCTTATGTGTATGTGTGGTTATACTCTACGTAAACATACATGCCAGCCTCCACGATGGAAGTTCTCTGTCTATTGACTTTGATAGATCAATACGTTGTATTGGCGGGCTCAAACTGAAGCTACCTCATGAAGCCCTATTTTTTGCCTTCATTGATGAGCATATATGACCGCAGAACAACTCTTTACTCACAGTTGGATTTTTTTTCAAGATTTTTGGAATGCGGTATACGAAAGGAAAATCTGCATTTACCAACATGAAATTATGATTGATGCATTGACGAGATAGTACAGGTTTTTGAGGTTATTTAATATATATGGACGGGGAAATCAATAGCCATACCGACTTATTCTCACCCGATTCCCACTGATCTGGCACAAGTGGTTCCAGAGAGATTGGATTTTCCTCAGTCGGCTGAATTTACAATAGTTAGTAATCAGATGTAATGGCTGACAGGGTGATTGCCAGTGTTAGGTTATATTGCATACAAATTAAATTAGGATAGATGATTTTTTTTTTCAGCTTTTGTGAATATATATTTTTATATCCGGCTGGCAGAATATTACTATTTGGTAAATCTGGTAACATTTTGAGGATCTGAGTTACACTGACAGCTCAAGAAAATAAAGCGTTCTTTCTAAATGAGATGATGTAATAAACAGGAGTTACATTCCAGTACCATCAGACGAACCTATTACTGTGAAGGCCAAAGGCCCTTGTCAGGCAAAAAAGTATATATTTTTCTTGTTGATTAATGTACACAGTGGACTTAAGATTGCATGATCGGTTCCAGACTAACACGAACAAAATTCTAACAAGTTGAAAAAAATCTAATTGAATTTATTCATGAAGAGTCTTGCTTATCTTCTTATCAGTTGACTTAACCAATTTTCCAGGTATTAAGCGGCGTTTTTATCTTAAATAAGTTTTAACTTTTAATATGATATTTGCAGCTAGAAAAAATAGAATTGTTATCCATCTCAGATAGAATTAAATTTGACTATGGTCTATTAATGGGGTAGAGACACCACAAAATGTAAACGTTTGATCTCTGAAAAGGCAATAGTCTGTATATAAAGTAGAAAATAAATGTAGAATTTTTAAATAAAGAAATCCCTTCCCTTAAATACTAGATATTTCTATATTTTCATGAGTATATTGTATTTATTCTTTTAATAATTCATTCACCCCTGAAATTTCATAAAAGACTATTCCAAGCTTTGAATTGGAAGAGTTCAAATGTGTCCTCAGAGATAAATGAGTTAAATGCCTCTAGTTTAAAAAAAGACACTATTATAGATTAATCTGATGGGAAGATGAATCCATTTTCCAAAATAGATGTTAGTTTGAAAATCCTAAATTTTTGGCTTGTGTTTGGTATTCAGTAGTGAAGTATTACTGTTATAAGACGACCTTTTGAAAAATGTTTAGCCCCACGAGAGAACTTGATAGGATATTTATGATAATGATTCGATCCTTGGACATCTTGATTGTCAGGGAGCTTATCCATTGTCAGGGGTCAATCTAGACTTGATTCAATACCGTTTATGGGTAGTTTCCCCTACAGAAGAAAATTCCCCTGTTCTTTGCAATTCCCCCTATGTGCTTCAAAATTCCCCTATTTCAACAAGAAAATAGCCGTTTTTCTTCAAAATATTTCACCTATATATGTTTTCTTTAAAGTTCAACAGTTAAAATGCATAATACTGCATATATACATTTTCTCAACATAATTTAAACAAAAATTCTACGATTTTTAGTCTAAAATTGTTTAAAAATTGAAATATACTGCACACAGGTATGTCGGACAAAACATTTATCTTTTACCTTCATGACACTAGGGCCTTGTATCAAATTTTAATTTCCCCCAAATCTGAAAAAAGGTAATTTCCCCTAAAACCTAGATTGATCCCTGATTGTTCTACAGCCAGGACGTGGTATTCACGATGTTAGTACTTTCCTGCAACATCACTGAGAATTACTTCAAAATGCTCAAATGACAACTTTATAGTACAAAAATAAAGAGATATTAAGCAAAATCGACATCAACACAACGGTGCATCAAGAAAACATGATGATAACCGAAAAGTGACATTAACTGACGTGATATTAAGTGAACTGTACTGCATTGGGAAAATAACTTAAAATACAAAGTTGTGGGACTCTTCTTTCAGCAACATATTCTCAAAGAATTCAATTCCTGCTCAAAGCACATCCCTTGTTTAAATTTTAGTGGGATATTGTAGCTGGCGATCAAATGTTTTTTGCGAATTTTCTGGTGAAAAAATTCTGTATCTTGCAAAAAAGAGATGATTATGGTATTTTGTGTGCATCTCTGTCCAGTACCTTTTATAATCAGTCCTTCACTTACAAAATGATTGCAGAACACAAGCTTTCACCCTTTTACCACTGTAGACCATAATGGACTCATCCAGATCAAGGCATGGTAGAGTCTACTAAAGTTACTTAGGGGTGAATGGGTTAAACCATATCAGAGTTTACACCCTTTTAGCAAATTGAATTTAACTTCACTTGTATCTCAAATTTCCAAAATTGGAATCCCAAATTGGAATACTTTTACACAGTAAAACTTTTGAGGAAAGATTATCGATAATTGTGAAATTCACTGATGGCTGCTAAATGAAATTGAGAGCCAATGCCAAAGCTTTGCCGACAGAGCAGAGAATATGCTGTGTATGCTGCTCCACAGTAAGGTGAGATGCACCAATATTTTGACACTTTGATGTGCTTGCAGTGCCAAGCTCACTCGGAGGAGATATATATATATATTGCATATCATGACTGGGAGGCTTGTTGTCCCTAACCAGATATGACGCTGCCGTATTGATTAAATTTAAACTGAAGTAAGTAAAACAGGTTAGAATCCCCTTGGAGTTCTGTTATAATCCTCACAGACAGTTAGCTGGCTACAGACACGTTTTCCTTAGGCATAGAAAAAGGTGGGGCTGCCAGCACCAGCGTTTTAACACCAAACTGTAGCTTTTGTTGCTGTGTATAACACTTATAAACAAACGTTTAATTTTGTTGTTTACTTTTTGTAGTCTTTTAACCATCGTTTGTCAGTTTGACCTAATAAAGGTGATAATATTTTATCCATAACGGGGAATAATTATCAACAAGTATGGTTTATGGTCAATAATCTTGTTTGCGTTATGCATAAATTATGAAGCACCTTGGGACTGCTAGGAGTTTGTTGCCAACTTCCTTTCGATGAATATATTAATTATTTGTATCTTGAAATCTGTCCAGCCTGACACCTGACTTTCGTACATTATGACATTTCATTTGCAGTTTTTTTTTGTACGTAGGTAATGATAGTAACCCGGAAGGCGTTCCGAATGTGAAGGGTGCGTTCGTTTCGCGCGGTTTTCATACA
>JAUMHH010158739.1:0-17951 GCA_032359455.1 Chlamys rubida | reverse complement strand
TTGAGAAAGATATTGGCTGGTTGCAAAGGCCCTATAACCACAAATAATAATTTGTGAACCGCTTTGAGACGACCTACTAACTAGTTTGTGATAAAGCGGTATATAAGAACCTCAAATTATTTTTATTCGATATTAACATTATATTGGTAAAAAAAAATTGTGAAGACCAAGGCTACACTTGATATGTATTGAAATGTTTATGCAGTTATTAACTAGCATTCAATGAGACCTGGTATGACCTCATGACATTTTATAATAATTTGTATTACTATCACATCAATAATGAGAGCTTCGTTAAAAGAATTACACTACTGACGTGATAATATAATGGACAAAGGAAACATATTTTACACAAATATTCATTTATTCATGGTCATGTGATAAAAATTGTCCTTACATTGTCTCTTATCTGGCTGAAATAAAAAAAATAAAAATGGACTTGTTGAAAGTCATGTTTCATGAATCACAAAATGGAAAATATATTTGACATTTGATATATATGTGAAATGAAGTTTAGTGTTGTATGCAAATTATGTACATTTGCAGTGTGTCTGTTATCCCACAGGATCCATCAGCAAGTGCATATTTCTAAACATTTTTTTCACAAAGATGAAATCATTTCTATTCCCTACAGATCAGTCATATGAAGACACTGCAGGCCAAAAAGAAGTCACTTCTTCGTAAGTTACCTGGAGCGTCAACAGAGGAGGAGGAGGGTGAAGAGGGTAAGTGCTGTTGTTTCTGTAGGGCTTATTAATTAACAAGTACTTGCGGAATGTGTTTGTTTCTATTCAAGTTCCAGTTACAACAGTATAAATAGTATTTCCATGTATGGTTTTGTATTTACTTGATCCTTTGTTATTATGGGAATAGAAAAAATACGTTACGATCCTAAAGATCCTTTATACAGACTAGAAAGGAACAAAATGTTAAAATGAATGTAGATCACAATCTATTAATTACAGCTTTCCTCCATATGGAATTGGCATTGTTTGTCAATTTTTAATGATTGGAGATTGGGATATATACATTATCAAATAACATTCAAATTACTTGTAAATGACATGAATTGATAATAAATCTGAAGGCCAGTTGATATTGTACAGTTCATTAATTTACCCTAGTTTGTATACATTTTATTTTTTACTGTAGGCGAGAATTAATTTTAAAATAATTTTTCATTTTTATCTGTAGGTGAAAATTTCGACTTAAACCAGGTATTGGGTCTAACGGCTGGACCTTCCAAGGAAACTGAGCGTGAAAAGATGATACGTCTGGGTGAAATGACACCTTTTGGGACAGTCGTATCGAAACCTACCTCTTCATCAACCAAGAAATCTTCATCCATATCGTTATCACAGGTACATGACACACCAAATCATCATTTAGTTATTTAAAATTTTGTTTTAACAAAAGAAATAATTTTATTCTTCAGAATACTTTTTGAATTTATATGTAAATTAAAGAAAGTAGCAGTAATTTATTGAGATTTGAAAATTTTAATAATTTTTTTTTATTTATAATAGTTTTTTTAACACACATTATTGAGTTAACTTTAAGAAAAAATGATTTATGAAAAAACTAGCAATATATATGCATACCAAATTTTTTGTGAAATATGTTTTCAAGGTATGTATGTACAAGGTGGATTTTCTATCTTTTTTTTGTTATTTTTGTTTGTAGATTTCAATGTTATTTTGTTAGATTTCAATATTAGCTAAAACCAGTAAATACAGGATATCCATGGTAAATAAATAAAAATTCAAAATGTAATTATTTTCAATTTTTTCCAGAACTCCTCATTTGATCAATTGTTCATAGACAAGGATCATTCCAGGATATCTCAGAACAAACCGGCAGCCAAAGTTCAGTCCGAATTAAATAGAAAACTGGAAAGAATGAAAGCAAGTCTGTCAGAGGACTCTAAAAAATCTGAAAAGAAAAAGAAGCAAGAAAAATCTACCTCAGATGAAGATAAAAAACCTGGCAAATCAAAGTCAAAACGAAAAAATCTGTTTGACGAAAGAGACAAAAGACATTCTAGTGACGAATATCAGCCAAATGAACAAGAATTAGCCATGACCAGCGATCTGAGCGACCAAGAAATTAGAGGTAGATTTATTTTTATATTTGAAACAAATTTTAATTTAGTAATTATCAATTTTAAAACAATTTTGGATTTTCTTTTTACTCCATTACATGACGCTATCATAAATATTGTTTTGTTTTTAGTGTTCTCATTAAAAGCAGGTTGTCGGCAAAAAGTAGCCTGCCATTCATCAACTTTGAACCCGCTATTTTTCATAATAGTTACATTATAGCATGTGAACAGTCTACTGGCTATTCATTGCAAGTCAACCACCTACATGTATTTTAAAACTGGTTAAAAAAAGGATTGATTTAATTCAACTTAGCAACAAAATCCAAAAAATATGATACACAAAGATGACGCTAAGTTTTGCTTTGAGTGGTGTAAACTGGTACTTTTTAACATATTCCATTTCAAATTCTGATTTAACAAATTAACATGTTTTGTTGTTCTTCCATATTGCCATTTGATCTTCCTGTATTGAATTTTATATTAAAAAAATAAAATATTTTTATTAACAGAGCAAATAAAGAAAAAGAACAAAAGTCCCAAAAAGGGTTTTGGCCGACCCAAGAAGCCTCCTAAATATCATGGAACTGACAGTGACTCGGACGATGAAGGAACATCTCAGAAAAAACGATTCAGTAGTGAAGTAAGAATAAAAAAGGTTATAGACGATGGATGTGAAGACGACTACGATGATAGAATGAGGTCAGTCCAAAAAAAACTTAGAAGACGATACTTACACTCCAGTATACAAATCGTGTCTTCATTTTGATAGAATGATGCAGTACGATTTGAACCCAATAAATATTTACAATATTGATAAAATGTCTGCCCTTTAAGTTAAGTGGACCTTTTTTTTTTGAGATTCAGATTCATATTTTGAAAGTTTTTAACTGTTTTCATTTGCTATGTTATAGTGTTTCTTATACACAATCGCTGTGGAAATATTTTGTGTACAATTTTGAAAAATGAACAGGACAGAGATGGATACATTGAAGATCCAGCAATATTTATTGGAAACTTAAGGGGCGGTAGCTAGGGGAAGGGACAGAGATTGAAGATACTAGGTAATTTGTTTTTGTGATTTCAGATAGTTCTATAGGGCAAAAAATAACAGGTATTTGTCATAGACCTTGGAATGGACCTCTTAATAGATACTTTTTTCTTTAATTCAGGGAATTCAATAAAGCAGAAAGAGAGAGGATGCAAAGGGTCGAGAACAAAGAGGAAAGCGATGAGGAAGACGAAGAATTGGAGGGAGGCCTACGGGTACCAGGACGTATCTGGTCAAAACTATTCAAGTAAGACATTATACTGATGGTACCTCCTTCAAAACTGACAGCTGTTCCCTGATAAAACTCTGCCACCAAATCTTTTTTCGACATTGACTTGAAACGAAGTAGTGGGAAAAAAACTGATTTCACAGTTTCAATGAAGAAATGTGTGTTATCATTTCTTTTAGCGATGACAAAAGTACTCGGGTACAAATGGGAATACTAAAAAGTAATTGATTACCCATTGTTTTTATCAATTTTTCAAATGTCCTGCATGCTTATTTAGTGTATATATAATACCAGTTGAATTAAAAATTCTAGTATTTAAATGAATAATAATGGACGAAGGCTTAAAGCCTCTAGGTCCATATCAACACATATTTAACAAAAAGTGTATAGGAGTGTCAATAACAGCATTATAAATATATAAAACATAGTATCATTGTGTTTCACCTATCATAGATTGTTTCTTCAAAAATGTTCATTAATTAAAATTCCCTTATCGTTTGAGCATTAACAACTTGTACAGGGACCGAATAATTTTGCATATGCCTCCTAAAGTCTAGCTTATCATCCACCGTTACACCTAAATCTTTTTCACCAGTACCAATGCTTTTTGTTAAATTATCTTTAATGAGAACTCAGTATCTCTGATAGAGTAAGAAAATTTGTATTTGAACTCTAGGTACCAGCAGACAGGTGTGAGTTGGCTGTGGGAGCTTCATGGCCAGCAGGCAGGCGGCATTGTAGGGGATGAAATGGGACTTGGCAAGACTATAGAGATGATCGCCTTTCTGGCCGCACTAAGGCATAGCAGACTTAAAGATAAAAATTTCTCGTAAGTTCTTCAACGGAAATATGTGACAATGCATTTGTTCATAAATATAATTATGTGAAATAGATTTTAATAATTTTGTGATTAGTGGTCTCCAAACTTTTAGATCATCGTTTTGGGATCTTTTTTGCCTGAAGACTTTTCTCTTGGTAGCAATTTTCCAGAATCTGTAATTTTGGAAACTAGTTCATAAGTTGTATCAGAATTGTTTTTATGGAAATTGCATTGCTCATAAAGCGTCTACTATATAAAATATTTCATATCTGTGTCTACCTGTTGTGTTGCTATAGATACCAGGGTCTTGGCCCAACAATCATCGTCTGCCCCACTACTGTGATGTACCAGTGGGTCAAGGAGTTCCATACCTGGTGGCCATTGTTCCGAGTGGCCATTCTGCACTCCTCTGGCTCCTACACCGGTTCTGTGGTAATTATACTGCGGTCATTCTGTTCAAGTCTTTGTTTCCAACTTATGCTTCATTTTACACACGTTTGTAATCTATAGAAAGCTATTGACCTCATACAGTTGTAGCTGTATAAGTTGGTTGAAAAATGAGTTTTATCATTCATTTATTTCCTCCCACGTCAGTTAATTCAATGTATTCAAACGCTGTTATACTAAAAGCCTCTTTATCTCCAGGGCTTTTACTCATGGTCCCAAGCATCAACATGTACATTTCGCCGTTATGTATATAATTTTGTGTCATAAATGAACACGATATAGCTTCAGCGAGTGAAGTACAAATCAGAGTGTTGTTTGTTGTTGAAGACTGTAATAAATAGATTATAATTATACACTTATACTGCTAACCATTGAAATAACACTGTAAAATAAATTAATACGATACGTAACGTGGAATACTACCATTGTAACACTAGCTACAATTTGTAATGTCAATATGATGACATCGCGCAAATTGTTGATATGCAGCATATATTATTAACGTCTGTGATGTCACAAGAGATCATACATATTCATTATATTAAGGCAAAAGTGATTGTGTTTCCCTTAAAAAAAATTCGGTCTAAAAATTCACAAAATTTAGAGTTGTTCATTATATCATAAAATTGAAAATTGTTTTAGATCCTTCATTTAATTGCAGCAAATTGTGCCTTTTATTGAGGTTGCAAATTATCAACTACTGTTAACTGTACATTTCTCTTGCATGTTGTTGTATTTATTTAGGCAGAGCTTGTGCGAGGGATCGTGAAGGATCGCGGCGTGCTGATCACCTCCTTCAACACATTTGTCATCCACCAGGCGCTGCTCATTAAATATAACTGGCACTATGTGGTTCTGGACGAGGGCCACAAGATCCGCAACCCTGACGCACAGGTCACAGTTGCTGTGAAGCAGGTACAGGCTGACAGGGTCTTTACCCTTTGACACCCTCAATGAGGGTGGGGGGGGGGGGTGCTCATCAACAGAAAGTGTTGAACATGTAGGCTATACCTCTATAGCTTGATTTGTTCCCTCATATTCAAATAAAACCATAATTTATGGAATATGTTTAAAACTAGAGTGTTATCTTCTTAATATCGATACAGAATTATTGAAGACATACAATGCTGTTTTAGATATACTGATGCTAAATAATCATTGTTCCATATTAATATGGAAATGGTACTTGACAAAGTTGACACAGAAAATAATTGATACTAAAATTTATTTTACCTCAAAATTCTTTAAAAGCCATATGAATGTCTTTGATATACTTCGAGGTAGTAGACACACATAATATCTTTATTTTATATGCCAATTGATCGTCTTAAACAACTGGATTGAAAGTTTTTGTAAAAGTACAGAATGATTTATTTTATATTCGACAGTTTCGGACTTACCACAGAATCATTCTGTCTGGTTCCCCGATACAGAACAACTTGAAGGAGTTATGGTCCCTGTTTGACTTCGTGTTTCCTGGGAAACTTGGCACCTTACCAGATTTCTTGGCTCACTTCTCCGTACCTATTGTACAGGGGGGCTACTCCAATGCTACAGAAGTTCAGGTATTTACTTATTTTTACGCTCCTACCATTTTATTGAGGAGGAAGAGGCAGATAGTGTTACCCGTGTCTGTCACGTCGCGATTCAATGTCATAACTCTATTTACTTATAAGAATTTCACCAAGGTTTATACAAAAGCCAAGTATGAGAATACATGTACCTAAAATAGGTTCATATTTAAGGGTCCAAAGGTCAAGGTAAAGGTCACTATCGTTATTTATAATTCAACTGCAGGGCCAAAGGGGCATTCATGTCTTACTAATGAGTGTAAATTTGAACAAAACCACGGAAACAATTATGTAGTTAAGGAAAATGTTGGCAGAAGCTATAGTTGCTGCGAAAATTAGAGACCAAAGTAACAATTTTGTTGTTGCGTACCAGGTGATGACAGCGTACAAGTGTGCTTGTGTACTGAGAGATACCATCAACCCATACCTTCTGAGGCGCATGAAGGCTGACGTAAAAATAGATCTTCCGAACAAGAATGAGCAGGTTTGTCACACAGTATAGTTCTATAGAACTTGTCTAAAAATTATAAATCATTATATCCTGCTGTCAAGAAAAAATGTTGTCAATATATTACAATGACTATTAAAATGAAATAGCACTTTTGTAAACAGTCTATTAACAATACAAAAGTACTAGATTTTATCATATGATTTACTGAACAGGCATTGGACAAACTGTCTCCTATATATAGAATTATTTAAGATGTTCAGGTAATGATAACAGTTTCATTGTTTATTGAGTCTTGTCTTCACTGCCAGCTTAACTATCATCAGTCACACTTGTCCATGTGACCACCTCCATTAAGAGACCACCTGTACATGTGTTAAGAGACCACGTTTAATGTTCCCCATTGTAGTGATTTCATTGTGAACTGAACCTGTGTTTAGAGACTTTAGACTTTTAATGTTTCCCATTGTAGTGATGTCATTGATCAATTGTGTATTGGAAGACCACCTGTGTTAAGAGACCTTTTTTTGACCTTTTAGGTACTGTTCTGCCGATTAACAGATGAACAGCGACAGGTATACATGGAGTACTTACAGTCCCGCGAATGTCAAGCCATCCTTTCTGGCAAGTTCCAGGTAAATCTTAATAGCTTACTACTCTAAAGTTATGGTGAGCTTTATGTTTGGAATAAAAACCTTTTCCTAGAACATTAGTTTGGAGAAGTGTTATTTTGATCTCTTATTGCATTCAAGCTTTTTAAATTTATGGTAAACTGGAAACATTTTCAGCTCAGAATATTTTGTAGAAATACTTGTACTGTGCATGTGTACATGTTGTTTCAATGATTTGAATGGAAATATTTCATGGAGCTTTTTTTTTTTATAAATGATCTACTTTTTCATAGTTGCGGTAAAGGATTTAATGTTTTGAATAGAAAAATGTGTTCAAGAATGTGTAAATTGTTGTAAATTGTTGTTGAAATACATTAGGCTTCAGGCAGTTAACTACCAGTTAACCAGTGAAACCTTGTACTGTAAAGAGGTTTGGTAAAACAGCATATATACTGAGGCGGATCTATAAAGGAATCATTTAGAAAAAACGGCCCTCACGATGTGCTGTTTGTAAGCATGATAGCAAATTGGCTCTTTTATAAAAATGTAACTTGAACAAGATACACAGCACAAAAGAGAAAGTTAGATGTGTACGAAGTGACAGGGAAAATGTTTCGTGACAGGTGTTTGCTGGTCTGATTACCCTGAGGAAGATCTGTAACCATCCCGACCTGTGTACAGGTGGGCCTCGCCTCTACATCGGAGAGGAGCCTGGGGAGGATGTCGACCTTCAGTTTGGCTATAAGGGTCGATCTGGGAAGATGATTGTTGTGGAGTCGCTACTGAGACTGTGGAAGAAACAAGGACACAAGGCTCTGTTCTTCTCCCAGAGTAGGGCTGTAAGTAATAGTCTCTTAAATAGGGCCGTAAGGTATAATGTGAAAATTGAGAAATCAATGAAAGGAGATGTAATAAAGACATTATACAGTAGATTTCGCTTGATATCACTTTCCATTTGTCAGAGTAAAATGTGATATTAACCAGAACATGATATAAAGAGAATATGTGTTTCTCGGACCTTTTCAGCTGTCAAAACCCAGAAGTTACCATATTTTAACGTCCAAGTGATATGGTTTTACAAGGAAGATTGTTTAGATATTTTATATTAGATATTTGTAACTTAACATGTCTTTTTTTTTATTAACAGTGAAATAATCATCTTTAATTTGTTTTTTTCATTGAAATATGCAGCTAGACCACTGAATTCCGGTAGCGTGTTATCGTACATGATCCAATAGGTCTAGATCGTCCCTTCATTGTCGTCGGCTGCTAGTCTAATATCCGAAAAGTGACACTAAACGACGTGATTGAGTGAAATGTACTGTACTAATATTACATCTATGTCATATGCATACAAAGTTGGAGAAAGAATTTGTGTAAGAGGCTATCTTCTTTCCTAACAATTATTATATTTACATTGTATTGCCCAATTAAAATGTTATTTGAACTGATGAGATATTCCATATTTTCAGTCAGATTGTTCTGTCCATTATAGGGTTGAAACAGTGATTAACTTTGTGAGAAATTTCCGAGCCTTTTCTTGATGATATCACTTCACCTTGTTGGATACAGTGTGTTTTATGCTACAGCTGCTGGACATCATGGAGAAATTTGTTCAGAAGGAGGGCTATAACTACCTTAGGATGGATGGAGGGACAGCCATCTCAGGGAGACAAAGTCTGATCAACAGATTCAACAAGGTTTGTCCATTTATACTGAATAGTGTTTTCATTACATGAATTTACTTTTCTCCAACACTTCACAGGTTCATTCCTGTTTTTGCTAGAGAAATGTTAAACCTGTCTTTACCAACCAAGGGAAAGACAGCTAATTACACACCACACTATTATTCTGAAAATGTCATTATCATGTTATCACTTCATGAAGGCTAACCAGGGTACCAGGTAATGTCATCAATTCTTTAACACAGGTACCGAAGGCGCAATAATCAGCTTTGATGGAGCCTCCGTATAAATAAGAAGAAAGTGTTCTCATATTGACCAATTTTCGGTGAATATTTTTCAAAAAGAAATAGAAACAATCTTTGTGTCTCTTGATTTACAGGACAGCTCCATCTACCTGTTTCTGTTGACAACGAGAGTGGGTGGGCTCGGTGTGAACCTGGTCGGTGCCAATCGAGTGATCATTTTCGACCCAGACTGGAATCCCAGTACCGACACCCAGGCAAGAGAGAGAACATGGAGGATTGGCCAGGAACGGCAGGTGACCATCTACCGTCTAGTGACCACGGGTACGATAGAGGAGAAAATCTACCACAGGTTAGTCTCACACCAGCTTATTATTGTAGGGGAGGGAATTAGGGATTTCAAGTGGTGGGGTGGACTGACCTTGATATGGTGTTCAGTAAGTTCCTTATTTGGCACACAAGTTGGCTTAGAGTTTAGATTGAAATAATGATAAGGCAATAGATAACTTCTACAAGGGTTTATAAAGGGATGAAGGGGCACAGGGGTTGGAGGAAAGGGTTGGGATTTATTGGGTAAGGTACTTAAGATAGTCAATACCTTATTAACTGGTATACAGGCTAGGTTGTAGATTAGGAGGCACAGTAGTCTAGTGATAGGACGCCGGGCTCGTGACCAAAGGGCTGCGGGGTCAATCATAATGTGAACATTTTCACACACAAAAATTTCCACTTTAAATGTTGTATATTAAATCCTCACTTAATTTTCATTTTCACTAGACAAATCTTCAAGCAGTTCCTTACCAATCGCGTGCTAAAGGACCCAAAGCAGAGACGATTCTTCAAGTCCAATGACCTATATGAACTGTTTGAGCTTGGTAATGCTGATGGTCGGGAACAGACAGAAACAGGGGCTCTGTTTGCTGGTACAGGGTCAGAGGTCAAGGTCAGTTCTCTGATGTCTCAGAGCAAGAGCAGGGTCAAGGATGATCGGGTCAAAAAGGGCTCTAAGGTCAGCAAAAACAGATTTGATGTTATGCTAGAAAAAAAAGAAAGAGAAAAGAAGGAACAAGAAAGGAGAAAGGAAGAAGAGGAGCGAGAGAGAAGAGAAATGGAGGTGAGGATCGAGAGTGAAGACAGTGAAGATGAGGTGGAAGGAATGTACGCCCTGGCTGAAAAGTTACGACGAGAGATCAAACAAGAGGAGGAGGAGGAAGGCGGATCGGGAGCATCTGATTGGTCGGTAAAGAATCGTGGAGGGAGAACTAGTAGCACAGAGGAGGTCACAGTAAAGAGAGAGCCAAGTTTTGATAACAATGACTCCAGGACTAATAGTTCAGGGTCTGATTCTAGACCTGGTAGTGGCTCCCGACCCGGTCCTGCTGACCAAAATGGAAACCCTGATAACAGAGGGGGACAGGCCCAGTCACAGATCTTGGAACAGATACTCAAAAGAAAGCATGATCTCCAGAAAAAGTTTGGTACTGATGGAACTCATAGAACGCATAGGGACAGACAAAGTGGTAGGGACAAACATCGTAATGAGGAGGAGGAAGCTACGTCAACCTCCGCTTCATCCTCTCACAGAAAACACCGACACAAGGAGCACGGTGAGGGAGCCACACATTCACAAGGACATGATGAGGATCACAAGAGGAGACACAAGAAACATGAACACAAGGAGCACGGAGAGGGAGACACACATTCTCGAGGACTTGATGAGGATCACAAAAGGAAACACAAACACAGACACAAAGATGACAGAAAAGGTTCTGGTGACGAGGAAAGGCGCCACCACGGCAGGCGGAAACATAAAAAGAGGAAACACAGGGATGCAAGTAAGTTGATACAGTGTTTTACATCAGTAAAGGTCCCATTGTATATGGACAAGCAAATACAGTCGCACCAACTTGATAGTCAATATAACATTCTACTGTGTGATTTACATGTATATACACTATACAGGGATATTTTCAGTCATATTGTTTTTACTGATCAGAAGAATCTACAAATTATACTATATAGCAGAACTTTTTCAGTTTACATGTTAAGGTAATGGATCTGCTAAGTTGAATGGTAAATAAGAAAAAGAATGAATCATCTGTTGTAGGCAGCATTTCTCGAGACAAAACATTTGTATGAAATTTTTCCATTAATGAATATCGCATACGTGGAATCTATTTGTAAAGTTGCTGTCAGATATACTTTTGATGACTATCCAATACGTTCTGAACCTTTGTGAAAAAGTCACAGTTAAGTATAAACTCCCACAAATATCTTATATGAAAGAGGATTGTTGAACCTCACCATATCAAATTTTTGGATAAATCTTCAATATTCCTGAATAAAAAGAAACATATGAGAAATCAGATATTTGAGATATCTAACTTTCGGTTTTAGTAAGTTCAGCTGTGTCTATGAAAAATTAATACATTAAAGTGTATATGCATGAAAAATAATAACTTCATTGTGTTAAATATAAATGTATGAGAATTGTTTTTGTGTGAAATTAAATATACGTGTATGATAATTATATAAATTTCATTGTGCAAAATTGCAGAGTTTGAGGGTGAAAGGATTCCGAATCTGGTAAAACTGGATGAATACAAGACAGATCTATCAAAGGAAAAGGAAGAGGACGGAAAGAGGATGGATGATTACGTTCTGAAAACCTTGTTCAAGAAAACAGGTATTGTTTGATCAAGGATTCCTTGTTTCTTATTTAAATTCAAATAGATTTCACAAGGAAATACTGTAGAGATGAATGCATGTTTTAGGACTCTGATTAGCCTACTCATAGTCCAGATTTTCAAGAAGGACATTAATGTATTATAATATGAATGAACTTTTACTGGGTATTTATCTGTCAAATGTCTCATGAAATAACTAAACAAGTCAAACTTCTGCATTTGTTCATCATAGTTCATTGTTCAATGCTTTTAACCAGTACCAGTTTAACTTCTTTTTTTTTAATGAAGCAGGGGTGCAACAAAATACTTAGCTTTTAGCTGGAATTTGTGTTGGGTAAACTCTGGTTGTCCCCAAGATTGCCTCTCATGAGATTATAACTTTCTTGTTGTGGAACTCTTTTAAAAAGGAGATTTAGCTGTGAGAGAGATGAAACTTATAACCTTAAAACAATTCCCATTTTCCTAATCAGGAATACAGAGTGCACTGAAGCATGACGTGATCATGGACTCCAGCAAACACGACTACATGATTGTAGAGGTGGAAGCGGACCGTGTTGCTAAGGAAGCCATGAAGGCCTTGAAAAGGTCAAGGTCACAGTGCTCCTCTGCAATCTCCGGTGTGCCAACTTGGACAGGCCAATCTGGGGCTATCAAAAAGTAAGTACATCCTAAGCTTGTCACATTGATTAAAACTGTTGGAATCATGAAAAAAATAACTTGTAGAAATGATTAAAAAAAATAGTATTTTCAAGTTAAGAAACCACTTAAGAATTCTGATAGGAAATTTAAAACCTGGTAATGTCATAAACAATGTGTTAATTCTTGAATCTTGTAAATTAAACAAGTTTTGTACCGTCTTTTTTTTGCTGCAGGCCGAGGTTTGGACAAAAGAAGAACAGTCTATTGATAGAAAAATCCACAAAACCTGACGTATCAAAACCTGTGCAAGTAAGTGCTTGTTGTACACAAACAGGAAATCTCCAGCTAAGATTTGTGTTTTTCCTTTCTGTGCAATGTTGCATGTTTTTATCTCTGAACTTAAATATTTTGCATACCTTAATAAAACATAATAAAAGAATTTATGTTTGTAGTTTATGAAATGAAATGATCTTATACATGTAATAGAGTATGAATTTCTACTCAGGAACTTAAATTATATTCAGTATTTAAAATGTACTTTTTGATAGGGCGCTATATCAAATGTTGTATATTTATTTTATTTTTATTTTATATGTGAAAGTGTCTATCTATTTTGTAAATTAATCATGTTTGGTTTAAATTTTAAAGTAGAGTTGTTTTCCTTTCAATCAAAGCTGAAGAAATCAGAAAGCATTGGATCATCAAGCACAGCGACTTCGAGTACAGTGACATCAGGTCCTCCCTCTAAGCACCACTTCGACGGTTCACTTGCTGGCAATGTTGTGAAGGACATTACGACAGGCAGCTCTGAAGCATCTATGATGACCTCGGACGAATTGCTCAGCAGGATGCGACAACGAAACGAGGGCACACAAGAAACAACGGAGGATGGAGAGGATGCTGGGACTGCTGCAGATCCCGAAGCGTTCAAACTTATCACAGACATTCGCAATTTCATTATGTTCGAGTGTGACCTGATCGGAGAGGCAACGACCGATGAAATTTTGACAGAATTCGGACCAAAACTGCCCAAAGCAGATTCGGTGAAATTCAAGGCCATGCTTCAGGAAATATGTGACTACGATAAAAAGCATGGGGTTGGATGCTGGAAAGTAAGAAATGAGTTCAGATAGTTTCTGTGTGAACTGAAATGAAAGTACCAGGTAAATGGCAATATTTTTTTATTTTTACTTTGTTTGAGTGGAGAAAGTGGATCCTCTTTAATTGAACACCAAGTCTCATTTCTAAAATAAGCACTGAATAGCAAGTAGTAAAATACAAAAAAAAAATCCATTTTAATGAAACTTGCGTGGAATTGTCACTGAAATGGCAAACAGGTCCTCAACTTACAGCTGTATGAGGGGGACTAACGAGGGTGAGCCAAACTAAAAAGGGTGCACCACTTTCTGGTATAAATGGGAGTGAATATGTGTTTTGAATCTGATTTTATTGTGTAAAATGTAAAAGATTGAGTGTTACAGTATGAGTTATTTTAATGGAGGTGTAAATGTGTCGGGAGTCAAAATGGCAGCATAAATATTGTGTTGTTTTAGGATGAGACAGGTTTTCTGTTTCTTTACTAACCGGTGTATGTATTTATAAAGAATCCCCAGTGTTAGGCATTACAGACAGAAAAGAGACAGAAAGAAGGAATCATGCTTGTTGTATTATTATCACTGCTTTTAGAGACTAGATTCAATGAAGTATAACATTTGGGTTTGAAAATGTATGACAATATTTCATATTTATGTATTGGAAAGCAAACAATTGTGTGCAATTAAAAATATGTGTGTGTTAAAAATTCCAGTTCATTAGTGATCCTGCTAGCTATCATAGCCATTAAAATACCACTTTTCTTCAATTACGGGTGATACAATTCTTGTTCAAAAAACATGTGTAGGCTGTCATGATTGTACGTTTCAATTTTTATACCTGTTGTATACATGTTTCCATTCAATAAACCTGCAGGGAAAACAAATCGGGGATCAGGCTAGTAATTTTCACCTTGAGCAATCATTTATCAATTACCTTTTGATATATTTTTCATATTTGTATTTGGATAGGTATTCTTATAAGTGTGAGTTGAATATCTATAAATTCTGTAAAATGGAAATTTTCCGTCCAAGCCAGTTAGCTAGGCTTTGTCTTTGTCCTATATTTAGATATAGCATTCAAATTACAATGTTAATTGAGCATATACATTGTATATGTAAAATAATGCATATTCATGATGCTAGTTTCATCATTTACCTTAGTTTAATATGTCAAGGGATGCTATGCACTGCAGGTATGTATGACCAGCTGACCTCCTCGCTACAACCGTCTCATTTTTCTGGAAAAAACTTTCAGCAGCAGCAAAAATAAGTCAGGATACATATATATACAGTGCCTAATATACACATGTATGTATAATGTATATTGAGATGAAAACATTCCAGACTGTGATCAGTAAATCGTTCTTAGTTAATTGAATATAAGGAACAGAAACCTTGAGCAATATGTTTTGGTCTCATTAGTTAACAAAAGATGACAGATGTATGCTGTAAACAAAACATTAATGATAAACAGCATTTTATTTAACATTGTTTAGTTAAAGAACTTAAGTAGTATAACTTATTGCCATGTTTTTTTTTAATTATCTATTTCTGTAATAGGAGGATCTGTATTATTGCATTTTATCTTTTACAAGATGATACAAGTCAAGATTTCGCTTTCAAAAGTTTAAACTGAAATGTACATACGATGACAACATTTTGGTATCAATAATTACCTCAAATGTCATCCAAATAGTCTACAAGTGTCAATATTTTATTTTAATTTCAAAACAAACCATACTTAGGATATTATGGTGTAATAATTATAATTTACATAATTTCTATTTAAAAGAGTTATAAATTTTGGTGGAATTTTAAAAGATGGATTCTTCTTCGGGATGGTTCTTGTAAGATGATAAGATGCCTTTCTTTTAAATACAAAATAGAAAATGATTTATACTTTCCCAAGTTTTAGATAAGTTGTCCTTTATAATGGAAATTGACTTGTGTTGGTGGTTATCTTATTTTTGTTCTTTTATACAGAATTGGTTTTGGTTCTCAGTGCTATATTTTTCATTTCAGGATATTCATACTTGTATGAACAAAGTGCTGATAATTAAATGCAAAAGAGAAAATTGTGTTTAGTTCTTTTTAACATCATGATTCATAAAAAGTTTAAAAATAGTCAATCCAAAATCCAAATACTTACATTGTATCTTTTATTAACAAGATTTTAATGGTTTTGAATTATCAAAACAGCATACATGTATTTGTGATGATCTTAGGTTATTTCTGTTCCGTCTTGAAGCCTGTTCTATTTTTATGACAAAAAATGCCTAATGGCAATTTATTTACTGATCACTGAAGTTTCAAAGGAGAAATTGATGAATAAAGATTTTTTACGAAAGAATTGTTTTGTTGTGTTTAGTATTTTACCTGTGAATACTGCTGAGTGATGATAATTTCTAATTCTAGAAAATGATTATGTTTTACTTATAATTAGGACCCCTCATATAGATGCAGTGTTAGTCTCCCCACCACAATTTTACTGGAGATTATCTCAGAACCCGGAAGTCTGAAATTTCACATGCTGTTGATACACCGTTATAATATAGGGCAAGGTCACTTGCTAAAAATAGAACCAGGTATATACTATGAAAAATACATTGTATTGCCCTTTCTGACCTACCAGTGTTCATTTTGGTGGATGCCTTAAGTGAATAATGCAATATTACCAGGATCCTGAAATTTAAGATGGCCATTGGCTAGTTCACCTAGGATACATTCGCATATCCCGGTTGAAATGGTACGTGTGGCGCAGAAATATTCCAAGATAAACGAACGCATTTGGACCATTCTATAAGCAGAGCTAAAAATGCAGTTTCGGAGAATAAAAAACAATGTATCAAGAATATTATGCCCTTCTTTCACGCTTCCACTGATAAACATAACGTATCTTAAAAACTACATGTGTCTTGACATTGTCTAAGAAAGAAATAACGCAAACTAGCGATAGTCAGCATTTTAGTTTCGGTCAGCTACGTCCTCTAGACCCCTCAATCTACACGTGCCAAATTTTCCTGAGGTCAGCCTTGGTCCAGATCTGTGCCTGTCTTTTTCTTTACAGGTTCAACCGTTTAAGCCCGATACGCGAATGTTCACTTAGTGTCCATCACTTCTGATTGGCTGTGACATAAATGGCTTCAAATTTTGTTTAATTGATACAATTTTGTTTATATGGATGGTGGTACATCGTAATTGGTTTGTAATGGAAAGTAAAACATGTTTTACTGTATATTTTTGTTTGTGACTTATGTGACAAATCTTGGTTTAAAAAAATCACAAAAACGTATCTCAATAAAGATAATCTTTTTATTGGAATGTATATACATTGTTGTTCAATACCAGAATCACAGAGGTTATGCTTGGATAACATATAAACATTTGATTGATATTTTCATTCAACTGAAAATATTTTAAGGATTCATGTACCACTGCTAAAACTACGTAAACTTCTTTTTTTGGCAAGACTAAAGCTTTGATAAATAACTTCTGAAAAGAAAACCATATACCCTCCAGTACTTTCATGAAAAATAATTAAGATAAAATAAATAAAATAAATTAACAAAACATGATCAATAAGTGTTCTGATTGTAAAAATTCCACCGGGCTAGACCAGGATTCCAACTCTGGAATTTATATTGTTGTATTGCCACTCTGACTATCTGAACTACGTATACCTAGGTAGTCAACTGAAGTGTCTTTGATCAAATGTGCTACAGTTATAGCTAAAATTAATAAAGGGGAGGTAACTGTATATACAAACAAGAGGCCCAGAGGGCCTGTATCGCTCACCTGGATATCTAAGCAATTATGGCAAAATATTCTCCTAATAAGATCCAAGGGAATGGGCCAGACCCCAACGACAATCCTTGTAGCATATCTGTATTAGATTTTTCAAGCCAAGCAATTTTATGTATGGTTTATGGGCTGGGGATCCCAACTGTTTCAAAGCTGTGACTCAGAAACGAGGTCCCTAGGGATGTGGCCAGACCTCAGGGTCAATTCTAATAGCATTTGGCCCCGCCCCTCAGCCCTACCATTTGTACAATTCTGAATCCCCACTATCTAGGGATGCTTCCAGTCAAATATAGTTGATATCCATCACTCAGTTCCAGAGAAGAAGTTGCTTAAAGCAATATAGCCAATAACCCTTTTTGGCCCCACCCCTCAGCCTTCTGGGGGGGGGGGGGGTCTGCATTTGTACAATTTTGAATCCCTGCCTCCCATGAAAGATTCCAACCAAATATGATTGATATCCATTTCATAGTTCTACAGAAGAAGTCGTTTATAACAATATAGCTAAATTACCCCCTTTTGGCCCAACCC
>JAUMHH010158728.1:0-17952 GCA_032359455.1 Chlamys rubida | reverse complement strand
GTTTCAGTTAATACACAAATGTCTTGGTGACTATTTCGTGTTTCAGTTAATACACAAATGCCTTGGTGACTATTTCGTGTTCCAGTTAATACACAAATGTCTTGGTGACTATTTCGTGTTTCAGTTAATACACAAATGTCTTGGTGACTATTTCGTGTTTCAGTTAATACACAAATGCCTTGGTGACTATTTCGAGTTTCAGTTAATAGACACGCATATCGATGACTACTCGCTATCAGTAACGTAACGCTAGATTCGTGACGGTTACCGTTAAACTTTCGGTAGCGTTCCACCAGCTTTCCTTTATTTCACGAGGCTTTCCTCCGGGAATTGAGATGGCTTTTGACTTTAGAAAGATACTACGATCTTATCAAAGGATACAAAAAAGGCAAATCTACACATCTTACCATCAGAGTCGTGCTTAACCGGATCTTCACGAAACCCAATACGTCAGGCTTTTTATACATACCGCAGTTGTGGTTCGAATATTTTCCATAAGTTTTGCTTAAACTCAATCATGTATGGATTTTAAATAGTTTTCATCAAGTATAAAATGTTCAAATGATTATAATTGTCAACGTATCATTTAAAAATCTACAGTTTAAAGATAACAACGCTTTTTTCATCGTCATCCCGGGCTCTGATACAATTTCGAGGTTTATGATGACGCGCGACGGAAGGTATTATGCGGAGTGATGGTTGTTCGATATCTTCTGGCATGCAATACATCTGTGTTGTCACATTACAAACCGATCGTACTCCAGCCTAGACGGATGGCATATGTTAACAGTAAACACTAGAAATATTTAGTTGGTACTCTTCATAAATAAAACCTCGTAATACATATATCTGTTTGCCCGATTGCGCATGACTCCCCGCCATTTGTTAGCGTTATGGCGTTACTTCTCGAGGGTATAGCCATTTATACAAGCCTATCGATCTACGGATTTCTCCCTTAAATAATTAAACTCCCTCGGAAATGAAATGTTTCAGATCATCCGCAGATTATATCTGCGTTGTAGTGGAGTATCGATTATTGTCTACTTTTTGTGTGGGATCCTTTACTGCCTCTCGCGCACACTGACAGCGCAATATGGCCCAGGCCGTGCTTTAGTATTCTACCAATCAATGCCAAGTGTCTTTCATGTAACGATTTGGCAATGCACTTCACAGTGAGATATATAACTCCTTTTTAAGAGCATTTTGCCACTCAATGCCAGTTTTATCGGTCTCGGAAAGCGTACCGGAAGTTGTGTTCCTACCGGAAATGTCGCAAAATTGTGATTTCCGGTACTGCTTGAAAGATAGGAAACAAATAGAACAAATGACTTGCCGACAAGCCAGCTTACACCACCAGATTTCTTGACGATGCAATCTGATAATCTTTAGTTAGCTCAACATTTTTATTTGATTCCCATGACGGAGCTTAACAAGAGATGATCGTATCCACGATTTAGATGTACTTGTCCAATCAACACACAGCATTAACACTGGGGATAGGATGGGGCTTGGTTAGAGGACACGCTAATTAAATTACGGATTGAGTATGGCATCATTATTTTCATCACGTATAACTCCTCTCTTATCACTAAATCTTAATCTTAAATTCAGGTATTAGGTAATTAGAAGTAAACATCCTGACCCAAGTGTACCCAACTTTATGCCATTAATATTACATTAGGCTCACATGAAATCGGTGATTCACTATAATTGTACATTTCTTTAATTGAAAACAGAAGTTGATTATTGAAAATTGGAAATATTTGTCATAACACAAAGCAATTCGAACACACTGATATATGTTCCTAGTATTACAAAAACAAAATGAAGTATATAGATAAAGCAGCACGTTATAATAAGTATGTTGATGTTTAACGTATTTTGATTTTAACCACTGTACTCCCCAGCGGTATGATAAATCCCGACCCCTCCCATACACTTCAGAGTATAATCTGGATTTATCTTTGATAGCACGACAGCTCAAATATTTTATTTTACGTAAGCGACATGGATGTTAGTAAATCCCGAACCGTAAGTAAGATCGTGACCCCACTGTGACCCCAATCATGACCCTAGCGCGAGATATTAATGTCACACATATCCATAGACAAAATATATCTGGTGTTTACCTAAGCAGCTTGCATTGAATAATGGGTTTATCATTTAAAGAAATGAATCTGTGGTTACCTATTTAATCTGGAATTCGAATATTTACATGGCGACCTTAAACTTGTTTCCCAAGGTCAAGGGACAGATACCTTTGTGTAAAAAAAACACATGTATCTTTGTGTATGGAGGATTTGGATTGATCATTGTGGTATTTATTTTTAATCTTGGAGCATTCGTATATTTTGCAATCTTTGTTTTGTTTGTAATTAAATTTGATATCTGTATTAACACTGTACTCCGGTAACAGTGAAACAGGCGGTTCTGTTTTTGTTTTTTCACCTAGACACATGTTTTGTTTTTATACCTAGATAAATGTTTGTTTTTATACCTAGATAAATGTTTTGTTTTTATACCTACACAAATTATTTGTTTTTATATCTAGATAAATGTTTTGTTATTATACCTAGATAAATGTTTTGTTTTTATACCTACACAAATTATTTGTTATTATATCTAGACAAATGTTTTGTTTTTATACCAAGACAAATGTTTTGTTTTTATACTTAGATAAATGTTTTGTTTTTATACCTAGATAAATGTTTTGTTTTTATACCTAAACAAATGTTTTGTTTTTATACTTAGACAAATGTTTTGTTTTTATACCTAGATAAATGTTTTGTTTTTATACCTAGATAAATGTTTTGTTTTTATACCTAGACAAATTTTTTGTTTTTTTGTTTTTGAGAGAAATTGCATTATCTTCCAGCGCATTCATTATAGCAGCTGACGGCTCTTAATCTCCATCGTTCCCAACATCTATACAATGTCGATGTGTTTTGTTTTAAGTGCTCCCCTCCCTATACGTACTTCTATTAAATAACGTCTGTTTGACGCGAGCTCTCAATAGACTTCGCCTAAAACTGAGCAGCAGAACGACTAAATCCTAACTGTTTTTACCATAGCAACGAATTGGTTTCCATGTCGACCGTTAATGAGTCAAACAGTCAATTTTTACAGCACCTTACATTACAATAAACGAATTTTCTTCGATTGCCAGCAACTCCCAAACCGCTGTATCGTCAATACGGTTCAGTGTGGCTTCTGGAAGCCATCACTCGCCGTTACCGTGACTTATAACTGAGCCGCTCCTCGCTCTCGAGTGTCCAAATTCAATAAGAAATATCCCGTGTCAGCTCCAAGATAGATGAGCTCGCGGAAAAGCCTTCCAAGATAGCAACACCGGAGGTTCTCCGGTAACGCTGGGAGTAGTATTCGATAGCAGTATTAGAAAGTCTTCGATCAGAATACGGAGGTTTAGGGAAACCGTTGTCCGGTGTGTCAGTTCAACACAGATAACGATTTGACTGGTGTGATTGTATCAATTAGTAGACGGCTTAGCAATGAGATCTCGGACATGAGGAGCATTAAACACACGAAAAAAAAAGTTCACTTCGTCATTTTCGAATAAAATAATGGTAAAAAATTCAATAAATGTCCTTCCGAATTATAGACTAGTTTGCTTTAATTTATTAGTTTCAATGTTTATTGCTCCTTTGTAATTAAAAACAGATCAGCTGTTTTATTTGTTTTCGAATTATTTGTAAGTACAATAAATAAATTAATTTAAATACATAGATAAACATTAAATTAAATAATACATATTCTCAGAAAATGTGTGACACTGACATTTTGTGATATTGATATGACGTTTCGTGGGCGGAGGGCAGATAATTTTTTAATGTGAATTTCTCTGAGTGTGGAATTTTCTCAAACTACAAAAACTAAAATGAAAACCATAATGGCAGAATTCCAAATATGCACCTAAAATATGAGCCTGTCACACTGTTTCAAAACGAGCACCTGTAATGGCTTTGTCATCACGTGACGCAGGCTCATTTTACTGTAATTAAAGTCTAATGTAATTACCGACTAACAAAAAAGAACCATTAGCCAGAAAAGTCGACTAGTGGAAATGTTAAATCATATAATCATCAGGTTTCACTTTCAGAATAAGGAATAGCAAATTTAATGAGTTTAAACCCAGGCACAATTTGCTGAGAAGGACTTCGATGATGATGGTGATATTTCATCAATTTCTTTTTCGACAGCTACTAGAGAAAGCCGCAGCTAGAACAACCCTGAAGGGTAAACAATGAGTAAGCAATGAGACATAGCTAAGCCTTGATACAAAGTCTTAGCTAACACTGTAGGTTCGGGATTTAGAAAATAATATACCTGCATGTTCCATGTCGACAGAGGCAACTAATTATAATGTGGGAATCCTCCTGCAGAATCGGGGGTTTGCTGTTTTGCTTTATTTGGGGACACTTTTAGCCTTAGTGTTGAACGTTTGCCCAAGCGGGGAGGCAATAGGCTCTGTCCCCAGACCATGAGCTCGGAAGGCATTAAAATGGTATTTGTAGCAATGCATTAACTCGTTGTCAGTATAATGTGACCAGGTGGACAACAATGATGGGTGACCTCGGCATGGTATAATTCAGTGAGGTAGCGCTCTGAAGTCGGTATCAGATTCACGCTTTTGCAAGGAGGTGAATACACCAAATATATCCTGCACACAGGCATACACGCATACATTACACACATGGAAACACGTCCTTAAATGACCTCAGCTGTTTTTAGGACGCTAAACATAAAATGAAATCAAAAGATAGCCTTAGATTCTATAATATTCTAGAGACGTAGACTTAGCGTTGGTTGATACTGAGCATGATAGCCACATACGCGATTAGTTATCGCAAATTATAACTTTATTGAAGTATTAACAAACTTTCTATATTTGTATACTGTTACGTTATAGTGGCTATACTTATTAAAAAAGTAACTTGATAAGAACGCTACAATATACATATATACAACTGAGGGTTGATAATAAGGACGTTGTTCTGTAATTGACGTGAAAATGTTTCTTTATTTATCAGGAAAACATGGCTAGCGTCGGACTTCCGAAGTTCTACTGAACGCAAACATACACGTGACTTAGGGGGACAGGTTCAAACTCATAAACCTATGTATTGTGTATTGATTGTAGAAGATAAGTACACACAGTGAGGATACGTTGTTAGAAGTGTTAGTCACAGCTTGACTTTAATCTGCGGTAGATCGAATCCTTACGCCTATAAGACCGATAACTGCCCGTTATGTTTGCACCTCATGTAACACGTGTTTCACGTAAATTGTATACTGTGCCTTAAAGTTATGAAATCGATTCGGTTATCTCCAAATCTCCTCTCCAATAAAATATATCTCAGAGGACTTTCGTGGAAAGTTCGGAGATAAAACGAAATATAATCTATCTATAAAGATTTTATGAGTTTTAAGAAGCTTTGAAGAAAAATATATTCATCCTAATGCTCAACATTAAATAAAATATTTATTGTTACTTTTTTGAAATTTCAGTTTTGATGAAAAGCCTATCTAGTAACGATGTGTTTTTATTGTTATTGAGATTTACAGGATACAATCATATTGGTCTACAAGAACAAAGAAATCGTCAACCTCTCGCGGAACTTCTGGCCAATATCTCGGTTACATTTAAGTTATATCATAGTTTTAGTTGAAAATACAAAGAATATGCGCTATCATAAAAGGTCACATATTCTTTTCGAAGACGTTATTACATAGTGTATCAATACATAGACCTAAAGTAAATTAAGGTCTCTGATCAATACAAGTAAAACTTTCGGAATACCATAAATTAAACTTTCGGAATACCTTTTGCTTATTTGTAACCCCTCCATTATAATCACTGAAATACCAATTATTTATCATTTTCTATATAGTTTCAAGAGATTCTGCCAAACCCCTCATCAAGTTTTACAGAATCAGAAAGAGAAGTCCGAGAATGCTGAGGTTGTCCTGGCAATTGTCTGTGTGGATGAAGTGTCAGACGGTGTGGTGTGTATTTTATAACCAAACTCATATGGTTCCGGATCATTATAGACGGTGAGTGGTGTGTTTATAACCTCAATCATATGGTTTCGGATCATATCTGATACACAATTACTGTTTATCTTTCTTGGCACTGCACTCTCGTTCCCCTAATGTGGACAAAGATGTATGGGTCGTCCGGCAGTCTGATACGTACCAGTGGAACGCTACAGACAGTAACGACAGAGGCTGCCGTGGGGAATTCTGTTGGTACTTTGGTAATGTAACAGTGGCTATCCAACGCTGTATTTTATACAAAGACACCTTCAGTAAACAGACAAAGGGTACCCAAGACATGTACAATTATCACTCGTAATATGCAGGAATACAACACCTATTTTGAAATTTCGTTTGTAGATGCAGGAAGACATACAAAGTAAACATTTTACTGCACCATATAGAAGAATCTCCTAGAAGAGATGAAAGTACTAAAGACTCGTTGTTGAGAATTTTTCTTTTTATAATAGATTTATATATATACCCGTTGCCTTCATTGAGGACATCAGCACTAGTTTGGTACTTGGAGTTAAACAGGTGAGGATATAAGTGTCCGGGGCAGCAGTCTACGTCATCAAATTCCATGGCAACAATTTGATCAATTTGAATGTTTGACGTAAAGGTGTCATGACAATGTTCTGAACAAACGTGCACGGTACTGGGCTTTTAATCAGGTCATCTCTCGATTTACGAGAAATAAGTAAAATGTATATACATATAAGTTTAGAAATCGCCAGAAGAGTCTGCCCCTAGCGAAAGTGCTAGCGAGATATTAAGTCTTCTGTGTTTTGTTTTATTTAAGTTTATAAATATATTTAGACATTTACTAAGAATTTCGATGACGATATCTTAGCTTTTAATATGACGTAAAGCAGAAACATATACCTAAATGCATGCATACTCTATTGAGCTATTTCATAAGGACGTACTTGGCAATTAGGCTACATTGTATAAGAATGTCGTGCCCAAATAATACCCATTACAAATAAGGAAATTTCGAGATTATATTTGAGATTTATCGGCTTTAAACCAATTTATTTAATTTGCATTATAATGTACAAATGTCGAGGTACACCTGCTCTACTGCAAGATTTATTTTTGTATATCAAATAATCAAATAAAACGATTGTTTTGACTTAAAAAACTTTTTTTCAAAACATTGTAGCCTCACTCCGCTCGGGAAGGCATTCGGATAGGTTTCCATGTAGGCTGGTGTCCAGGTAGGCTGGTGTCCAGCTACGCGCCTGAACTTGTCCATTAAATCATTAGACATTTTACTGTGTTTTCTATTTGATTAAGTCAATGCTGCGGACATTTCCTGTTTGTTGTATGTACAGTCACGTCTTTGTGGTGTTCTCCCAGGTAACGTGCACGTTCTAGCTATCACCTACGATTGGATTTCCCGGACATAAATCAATCAAACGTTATTACATCACCATAGTCTCTCAGCTTAAATGGTGCTGGGCTATCAGACCCAGTCGTGTCATTCTCCAGGCTAAACGTCACAACGGGTTTGTTTGAATCTGCATCTCATCTTGTACCCTTAGACCACATTGCAGGAAGAACCTGCTAGGCCTATTGTCCCTATATAACTTGGGTATCATACAGAATAAGGCACACGATGCATCAATATAAACATCAATCTTTTGAGAAACAAATATTAAAGCTCTAAGCGTTTATTACCGACCTCTGAAATTTGTGTATGTTATAGTTGTGTTTGATTATTGAATAATTTTTTTTTTTTATCTAAAGCAGTGAACTGATTTTCCACAGCTCCTATATTCTGCACATTAATTAGGTTAAAGATAATTCTTTTTTCTCATTTTTTCCCCATTTTATTTTGATGACGGAATTTGCTCTACAAGAAACAATTACGATACAGTAACACAAACAATAATCCCTGCGACAGATAGACTACATATACACCTAAAATAAGAGGGTAAGGAACAATGACACCATGCATTGGAATTTAATCACGAGCGCTGTGGTATAACGACGTACATATTAGCGAGTATTACTGAACCCCGTTTAATTTGTTTAGTATTCGTTTGTTTACAGTAGCTATGATCCTATTTATATGTACCACCCTTACTTTGTGTTGGGATTAACTTTACATAATATCACCGGGGGTTAGATCACATGTGTACCCACCAGGAGTAAACATTGATTAATCTGTCAGTGATAACAGTACCCGGGGTGTTACCTTACCTATACAGGTGCCCGCTAATGTAAGCTTATTAAAGCTTACAAGTCCTAGTAAAACGATGTAAAGTTAACAAGTTATCGAGTCCTAGAGCGAGTCTTTAGAGGACTAGAGCGAGTCTTTAGAGGACTACAGAGACCCTTTTATTTCAGATTTACTGATATGGAGAAATAAAGCGAGTATTGTTGAAATGAAGTTTTATTTCTGATGTGTCCACGGTATTTTAATAATTCTAACGTAGACTAGAAATTAATTTACAAAAGGTATGTCGTATCACGGACTTAGAGTAATTCCGTGGTCGTATTGAGATCAATCTTGGTTAATCGATAAGCATCAATCTTTTTATAATAATGCACGAACGTTTTGGACGTCGCTGTCTGTTGTTTACAGTGTATTACATTATATAACACGTGTTATTGTCCTAGACGTCGATTTTATCAACATATTACTAGCGATAAATATACATGTGATTAACTCATAACATACATGGGCGTTTAAATTTTAATAAGAAGCCTAATTTAATAATTATGTTTTATCAAAGTGTCAAATTTGATTAAATAGGTATTGATCAACTGACTTCACATTTTATATCATTAATAATGCAAAAATGATATCGGCCGTCAAGCATGAATTCACTCCCTTTGTTGGAGTTCTCCACTATTATGATTGCGATTGTACCTGCGTTCATACCCCGTCGTGTAGGCGTGTACACTATTACGTGGCATTGTGACTTGTCCCGTAGCTCCACGTGTTAACATGGACAGATTTGGTCAGCTTAATGTCTCTGTGGTCAACTCGATCTAGAATGATTTATAGCCACTGAACACATATCATCTAATGTCTGGTTAATAGACAATTAATGTACTCCTTCCATTACACCCAAGTCAACAACAGCACGCAATTGAAAACAGAACATTTGAAAGAAAATACATTAGATCCATTACCCTTTTTGTCTATGTGTGTGCATAATATTGTAACGTAGCTAGTATAGATTCCCACTAATTAGTGCATACGTTTTATTCCATATCTTAAACAAATACTAGATGGCGCTGTATTTTTTACAAAAACAAACTGGTAGGAGCGGACATTTGGTGACATCATAGTGACATCAGACTACAATTTAACAAAGCGGTCGGTTTAAGTTGGTGAAAAAAAAAGAAACGAAACTATTACATCAGCAAGCACGGCGGTTGGAGGGTTGGGACAGTGTAATAATACATATGTATCACACTATAGTTTGTACAGCGGTCGGTTGATTGATGGGGTCACTGAGGTTTGTGATGTTTATACACGTTAACACAAGGTTTTGTTTATACCGTTATATACTACAGATATACACATATAACGCCTTACAAAACGGTGTAGCTCTGTAAAACCAATCGCTCCTTCATCTTTTGTTTTACCATACGATCAGACCTTTATCTTCCTTCTCTTTTTGTTTTACCATAAAGCCAACCCTTCATCTTAAATCACTCCTTCATCTTTTGTTTCTACACAGTGACGGTCACGCCGATACTAATCTGATGATTTTGCGAAGTGAAGATAATGTCACTATCACAGGATATTGAAATCTGATAACAGTTCATTTCAAGCATTAATATTAACACGTTTCATACACAAAATGGCGAAAAATCAATTCATGAGAAAATGCGGAATTGAGGACTACAGTTTGTGCTTAACAAGGTTTGAGGGCACTTAACCAGAGACAAGGTTATCAAAGACTTTAGGGTACTAACCCAGAAACAATGCAATACAAGGATTTGGGGTACTTACCAGATCCGAGAACAGCAGCATCACACATATAACCGCTATCATCTTGGAAGTTTATATATTAAAAGAAACACACTGTCACGTCTTTCCGTTAAAATTCCATAAAGATCATCAAAAGGTGAGTAATTGAAAAAAAGTTTTCGTATTTCCGGGAAAAATCACATGTAGCACGTCCTGTTATTTCACAAAACGTCTAAAACAATTCTAATGCTAGTCCAATACTGAATTAGCGAGGTACAGCCGATTGAGGAACACCTGTGCATACACAATACTCGGCTTCAGATAACACTCAGCGTCTGTATTGTTTCTGTCAATACTGTCTTACGCCTGCAGATGAGACAGGTTTTTATTCCATTAAATCGAAGACCCGTACTCCATTTCTGTCAATACCACGCTAAAAGTGTTGAGTTTCAGGCCCACTCCAGAAAGACTTTTTTTCTTATACAATCCCTTTAACGTCGAATCAATGTTTGGTTTCAGAAAATCGTGATCAGAAGTAAATAAAGCTCTGTTATAAAATCCCTGTTTTATGAGTGATGTTGGTGAAGCACCTGTTTGTCAATCAGGTCGTACAGGTGTACAGGTCTAACGCCCTCTAGCACAAGTGTCAAGTGCTCGGGTCTATTTCCATTGTCATATCAACTTCTGGATTCGACTATAATCTCCGGCGCTTAGCCCACACCTTATCGTCAGACTAGCACGTCCTCGAACTGATCGATAATGATCGCGAGGCTACCACTGTGTCCCGGGGAGATGATAATGTTACCTAACCGACAGGGGAGATAATCCTAGGGACACAACCCAACGATACCCGAGATTATCGGAAAGAGCTTGAGAAATATCGGATGTGTTCACGGACATACCACAAATTGATACAATGGGAAGCGGTGTGGTGCAATTATCACAGTCAGTGTCCTCATCCGCTATGGAGTATGGTATACAAACACCACGCCGAGAATCTAATCATATCCGTCGATGAAATGGCGAATGAACCTCCTGTCATTTATGTGTGTGAGTAGATGTCAGTTTCATTCCCGCGTCTGTTCGCGCCACTGCTCAGCTGCTGTAACAGGCGTCGATAGCGAGGCTGAAGCCGACGGTGTTGCCTTTGTACACACAGTGAACGGGGTATAGGGTATTCTCTCACTACCTCGTGGTCGATAATGAAGACATTTCAAATGAATTATTAAGAAATGACAGTTTTATCGAGGACTTTTATAACACTATCAGTAGAATTGATATAATTGTATAGGCTGGTCACTGAACCGAAGCTACACAGCATGTACATGTATATATAGTTACCTGCTCAACCATGTGTAGCAGCCACGGCAGATTATATCATATATAATTAGACAGTCATACCCATTTCTTAAACAACAAAGGACACGTGCTGGATTGTACGCACATCTTGCAAAGTAATTTTACAGTGCAGGAATTTAAAAACGATCTATACAAATGAGGTGAGGAATTAGCATCAGTTTTATTAGTTATATGTACGTCGAGTGTAAACTGCACAACTACACCTACTTACCATTCCTTAGTTTGATTCTCAATAGAAGACAACAACAGAAGTAAGAAAAAATTAGTTTAACAGAGATTGAGGATGTTTGTGGGTGAAAAATAGCCTTTCCACTAGTGCTTGTCATTCCTGTTCCCTGTATCTAAACAGCACACCAGTACGACATAGCGACATGACGTCTTCCTCAGAATACTTGTGTTTAACACCGTTAATTTACATGGAAAATTAATATACAATGGACTATTACCCGGGGTTGGTTTACACAGTTTCCCTATTGTACAGGGTACAGTATTTAAAGGTTCTTCTGTGTGTATCGGCCACTTCCTCAGACGTTAGAAGCTTATAAACTATTGAACCCGTATCTGGAATGACCAACTATAAATGAAGAACAGACAATTACGGAAAACTTGATTAAACATTTGTGTTTGTATATCCCATTAAAGGTACCACTGAACTGTTGATGTATAGACCAATAGCTTAGAGGCCAGTTCACAGAACATCTATAAACAATGATCTTCACTGTACCTCTCAAACCAATATACACGGTATTAATTGGTGAAGCGTCTGAGTTTTTGCCTTAAGATATATATATTCCAATATGTTGACTTCTGCTTGTCTTCGGACCTTGTTTACTATTAAAGACGCGACATTGGTTGAAGCCGATATTTATTTGTTATTCGTACTACCTCGGGCCTTTTACCGCCCTTACACATGTACACAAGATGTCCTTATCGAAATCGTACGACACTCCATCTAATGTGAGTTTGTCATAATTTGAACACATTGCCTTTGGGTACAATCTGTGTCATTTTCAGACTGTCTTCATGTGTTTACGTTTCTTACAAAGACAGTCTGCTATTTTATGTAATACATATGTAGTTAAAGGCTAACCTACAACACAGCTGTCCATAAACACATTCCCTACGGTATACAAATTATCAGCTTTCCCCCGTAAAAAGTCAACCCCGATCCATTGCTTTGCGTCTTAGCACATCCCTCTCGTGAAAAAATAAACTCATTTTTCCCAAAAAACATGTTAAAATGTCCCTCATTTGATATGCTAACAATGACCGAGAGCAAGAACAACAAACTGCCGAGATCAGTTCTACCGATCCGTCATTGGTTGAGCTATGTCACGTGATACTGGTTTCAGATGCTGGAAAGCTGTCCTCGTGTATCTTAATACACATTTCCGCGAGGTGACATGTTGTAAGAGAGAGGGCGACGCGAATTCTTTAATTAAACAACGTTGACAAGAGATATTACATCCCGAGTTCACCATCAATCTTCGCCTGTAGCTCAGGGGGATTCCGAACGGCGCAGGTTTCTCTCTTACTAATGCCTTCTGTCGGTCTTCTGTTTTCTCTCGATTTTTACTCAGCCTATCATTAGGTCGATGAGGGTTTTTACATTAATTTGGAAGCCTGAGTTTTTATCAATATTTGTTTCGCTTCAAATTGAATATTATAAATAACCGTCATGGTTCACATAGAGAAATAACGTGGAATTATATTAATGTGTAATTAGTATAGCATCCAAACTAAATATATTGTAGAACAAGGAAACCGTTAATCTTGGTACCTTATAGTACCACAGTATTGATGAATAGTATTGTGACGCACCTCAAACTATCAGTTAATTGATACAGTAAAACTCAGGCGTACACCAAACTACATGGGTCAAATTAGCTAGAGCTTCACATAACTTTGACGATTTAATTTTTTGAAAAACAGTTTCATAAAGGATCAGTTTTGAGTATTTCCATTGTTCGAATCACTATAATATAATGTTCATCAATAGAATACTTTAAAACAATTCACAGAACAAAAACATTGGCTTCAAAACACTCGCCTAAATAGATATACCTGAATCTATATTGTATATATACAATATAGATTCGCTCGCATTACAGGACAGGATGGTGATTGTTTATCAGTAAAAAAATATATAAAATACTTAACAATTAAGTTTGCTCAAAAAGCTTAAATTACACTGAAAATCAATCACAGAAAACCACAAAGTTTCTAGATTACATTTTCCCCGCGTCCGTGACCTTAAAGGGTTTCACGGGTTTGGCTGGCGAAGTTCGCAGCTGAGGCGCGATGAGTACCCACATAAATAATCCGGGTTTACACGTTTACAAACCATTATTTCGTTACGCGTCGAATTCTGCTGGTACGGAGGCTCTTGGTTCAATTAATGACATCAAGTTGAGGGAACACTGTTTATTTTACCTGTACACATGCTATACCTGTGCAAGCTATAATTGACAAGGTGTACGGGCTGGAATAGCTCTATATTTATACATAATTAATTAAAGACCATGAATAATGACATGAATTATTTATAGATCATTAGTCTATCGTCACACTAGACCGTATCGATTTCTCCTCATATGACAATACCTATCTGTAAGGTAAGGTATCCTGTATATGGGATACGAAACATAATACAGCGATATCCGTGTACCTTCCTCATGTCTGAATACATTTTGTACGATTCGATCGCATTCGAAACTAATCGACCCTGCTCAGACTTGTCACATTCATCGAGAGTTATCGCCCCTGATCTGACGTGCTACTGTACAACCATCGCGAGTTATCGAACTTGTTCGACACAAGGCGTGCAAAGTCAACATCAACATAATAAAGATGAGTTCAACGTTCATCATGCACGTACATTTATATAAATAATTGCAATAGTCGATATACTTTTGTTAACATAGCCGAAGGTTGAGTTATACGTTACTTACATTAATGAATGTTGATTCACATATTTGTTGGCACTGCTGTAGGTTTATGCATTCTAAAAATATCTTTTTAAAGCAAAAACATTAAATAAACCACTCAAGAACTAGTAAATGTATTGAAATATTACAAGGGCCACGAACATTTATTTCACATTACGTATTAACTCTGAGTGTTTTAGCAAGTATGTGTTTGTCTTATCTTCTTCTAGCAACTGCTGTTGTGTCAGGACAAATGGACACCTGTTTTATTTTTAGTTCGTTGCTATATACAATACATTGCCGGAGTCTAAGAGTACCTGTATATATGCAAAGATTGAGGAAAAATATGATTTTAATGTTGAAGTTACAATGCCATTATCTGTCGGGGAAAACTGCGCAGAAAATTGAAGTAATGAAATGTCATAAATACTTTAATTATATTGGTATGAAAAGAAAAATATGAAATGCAAATTTTATCCTGAATTGCACCTTTAAGAAAACGATCCATGGATTGTACGAAACTATGATACAAACATTCTCAAGCGATCGATACTTCACCGGAAGTGAAATCGAAGTCCGAATCACCGGCATTTTAACACTCGAACACGGGAGTGCTGTTTACAACGCAGTCTCGTCGTGTCGGGCTACAAAAACATCCGCCATTATAGGAAAATCACTCGTAGCGAAGACAATAATTAAAGAATCGGCCTGAAACCGGATCATAACGTCGTTACAGGAGACCAATTATTCGCGGAGTGATTCCAAACGATTTCTGAGGGATTAAGCACTGCCAGGCCGTCAGCTGATGTAATCAACATCGTAAGATCTCGTCATCCAGAGGGGATTTCAAATGTGTGAAGATATCTTATACTCTCGCTTACCCGTTTGGAATCTCACATTGGTCACAGGGGCCTGATAATTAAAAAAGATAATGGTGGTATATTTAAGCAGAAGGGCATTTCTTTCCCCGAAGGCAACAAGCAATTTATTGAACAGGTGTTTAGAGTGTGAATGTTTGTTTCTTTCAGGAGTCGCCCTCAAGAAATACAAGTCACTTTAGGAAAAAACCTTCATGTCTCCCTACTTTGCAGATCCATGTTGATGCGCATTCTACCTATATTTTTAGATACTCCCGGAACGTCAGTGTCCGTACGCTTTTTACGCTCCAGTCAACAACAGTTGATGCTGAAGGTCTCAGATCAAAATGCAAAGTCTCGTGGTTCAAGTTTTATAAAAGAAATGGTTTCTCCCTAACTAAAGGATAGAATTTCTCCACACTTGATACAGACGTCAATCTAGAACACTGGAGGCTCAAAAGTAATGGCTCAAAAACAATGCTACATTGAATATTATCAACAGCAACATATCATAAGTCCTAACCCTAACTTATCTGAACTAGATCTAATTTTGGCGGTTTTCAGACAAAAGACCAAACATAGTTTGGGTGGTATTTTGGGCCTGCCCTAGTGCATATTAGCGAAATTATCTAATTTGTACGGTGTAATAAACTGTGTTGGTTTGATTAATTTTCGCTAATATCCGCTCCAGTTAATCAACCCGACAGTAAACTGAGGTGATCACATTAACACCAGCACGCGACACCCTAACTGAGTACATCGTGTTTACGATAAAGTCCGAGTTAGAGATGTTCCGAATTGCAAACAGAGGGGCATACGTCATAGTCAGATGATATGACTGCCTTGGGATTATACCTCTTTGCATGGTATATATAGTACCTACTACGGGTACAGTGGCTTGTGACGTTGTGTGGGAACATATAAATATAGTCAGTTACAAGTAAACTCTTAACCCCGGAGAACCATCTCAATGTAAGACCAATACGTCACAATTCCCGAAGATCATGCTCCCAATGTAAGACCAAGATGTTGACGACATTCGGAGACTATCGATTCTCCATTACTTATCAATATTAATTGTCCCCCGTTTTAACAGTTCATGATTCTTCTATCATCTCTTTGGGACATCATTTCCTTGTTATTTAATAGAAAGGATATATTACTATGACGTTACGGGAACAATAAAATATTACGTCAGCTTCGACGGGAGAGGTCGGGTACAATTATGGACTTTTGTGCTGGTGAATATGATGTGATATGAACCTGAAAAAGCGATATTGACCGAGGCGAAGCATCTTTATCTTCGAGTATTATTGTTAGGGTATCCAACGCTGACTGAAGGCTAGTAAGTCACGGTAGCATTAGATACGCGTTTTAACGTGAGGGTCTGGACAATAGGTACATGTACAACCATTTCAATGTAAGAATAATAAGCTAGGCACCACCAAATATCCGTCTCAGCTACAGGGTACAGGTAAATATACATATTTAGTATTTTCCCTGTTAAATGACACACATGGCCGTTATTCCTCACCACCACAGAAAGAAAAAGCTATACGGGTAGAAATCTGCATACACAAGTCATGTTTATTTCAAATCACAGCGACACAAATGTCAGCTTCCCCTTAAAAAGTTATTTATACGAGAAACGCTCTGAGCTTTAAAGGTGAGTTTATTTCATTGTCTCTGTCCGAACGCCGAACAACAATCGACTTTTGTCCTACCCTTTTAAAGTTCGGGCCTAGCTGTGCGAAAGGCAGCTGAATGCACTAAAGCGCGGATTTATTGCGGAAATCCCTCCAAAACAAAGACGCTATCTACCTTGTAAAGATCACGTAAAGACAGCTCGTGTACGTTAAGGGTGAGAATTTATCACGTTCACACGTCGCGAATTGTGTTGAGCCAGGATGCGCGTGCGATATTAATGTCTGGTACAATTACTGCGAGAGAGCTGACCCGGGGAGCGATCGATTGGTTTGCCCCACCAAGTTACAGTACTGTAAGGAAAAGTGCATCGGTACATAGTACACCATCTCTGGACCAGCTTTCTCCAGGCTGGTACACTTAGTCAACTGGACTGACACTGTCCGATACATAGAACAACATCTCTGGACCAGCTTTCTCCAGGCTGGTTCACTTAGTCAACTGGACTGACACTGTCCGGTACATAGTACACCATCTCTGGACCAGCTTTCTCCAGACTGGTACACCGGCCTGTTTGTTTATGCGGAACAGCCGGTTTGTCTGTTTTCAAATGAAACATTTTCGGGTATAAATCCTAGCGGACCTGCAAATGTTTAGGCAGGCATTGCAAGACTTTGTCAGGGCTCGCCTGAAAGCACCACCAGATTTATAGGTCCGACCATATTTCATAAACGAATTACTCTGGTTCAACCGGTTCAGCCGTTTGGACCGCGATAAACGAAAACCGCCCTGGTGTTACATTAACCTGGAATGTCACAGTAACCTAAACGATCAGTTACGAGATTCTTATACGCAAACGTTCTTTATTAAATTCTATATTACAGAATCCAAAACAGTTGAACTGTATTACACACACAGACATGTACAGTTGAACGGTGTGGCAGATACCAGCATAGATATGCCTTAGTAACCTACAATATGTATTTTGTAATGACTTTTATCTATCTTTTTTTTGTTGTTATTTATTTGTTTTCGTTTGTTTGTTGTTTTTAATTGTGTGTATTTGATATTTTTATTTAGGTTGAGGGATTAGGGGTTGCGAGAATGTAGCACGGGGTCTTTGGTTATGAAATGCAAGTCCTTCCGATATTGCGTCATTCACGTGCAATAAAGGATT
>JAUMHH010158717.1:0-17952 GCA_032359455.1 Chlamys rubida | reverse complement strand
TAGGTTTATAAAAGCTTATAGTTGAATGAAAATTAAAGTATTGTCTAATTACACCCTGTAATATGACATATTACTTAATTCAAAATTTGTTAACATGGCAACTCAATGGAGACCCCTGATTAGTTGAAAGTCATACATTGTGGTCCCAGTTAGGTTAGAAAATAGACTTGTCTGGTTTTGAGGACATTTCAGATAAAGATGTACTAATGCATTCAGTTGTAATGACTTATATATAAAACCAGATGACCGATACAGGTCATATGTACCTCTTGTTTCTTTTCGTTCTCACGCTTTGTAGATTTTGTCTTGTGTGTTGACGCTGTGTACTTTTTCCCTTGTTGTCTGTCGGTATGCATTATTTTCGTTTTAGCCTTGGCAAATACTTTTGTTTATTCAATTTGTAAAGTAATTTTGGAGCTCTCGTAGCATTCATTAAGTGAAAGTTTTGTTTGTATGTGTGTTGATGTTACAGTCTTGTAGTCGTTAAATCACAATATTGTCCTTGTTTGTTGTCGTTTTCTCGTTACGACTGTTTAATGTCTGGTTTACTCTTACTTGATGACGTTACTGTTATCGGTATCGCCGCCTGATCACAATGTATCCTTCTGTGGTGAAGTGACAGTTTAATAGTCGTTTAATCCGGGTTTTGCCCTTGTGTGTTTCTTGTTACATCGTGGTCCTCTCGGTAGAGCCGTGGAACCTCAGGTTTACCCTAGTCCGTTTCAGAGCTATAATCTATTGAATTCTAAATGACTAAAAACTTCAGTTATCCAACTGAAACAAGCTGAACCCGAAAGAAAATTGAGAAGATATTAAAATGAAGTATATCACAAAGAGACATTTATATCGAGATTTGGTTTTCATCGAGTGGTATATTAGCCAATGAACTGAATAGGTAAAATAACAACTACATTTCGTTAAGGAGGAAGCTGTTGACTAAACAAACAGAAGGACAGACAACAGAACAGAGCAGACACCAAAACAAAAGGGAAGACAACAACAGAACAGAGCAGACACCAAAAACAAAAGGGAAGAGAACAACAGAACAGAGCAGACCCCAAAACAAAACGGAAGACAACAAGAAAGAAGGTAACACCAAATGAAAAAGAAAGACAATAAGAACAGAGAAAACATCAAACCAGAGGAGAACATAGATAAAAATGATGACATTAAGATTCGAGAAAACAAAACAAAATAAAAGCGAACACAAGAAGACAAATATAAGGACACAGGAGAATGAAAGGGAAATATCGCGAACAGAAGAAACTCCCAAACAAAAAGGGATGTGTATCTGATTACTTTTCTCGGTAGTAACGTGTTTAAATAAGTTTTAAACACGTTTTGTGGGACTCATGTTTTGGAAGAACGTCGTAGCCCTATTGTTACAAACGAAGTGGATACTTTATTCTTTCACGTTTATAGAATACATGCGATATGCTCGTTGTCATTACTAGTATAATTGGCAAGTAAAATTGATGTGCTGTCATAGTTAGGGCACTGCTGGAGGATGTCGTGCCTGTATAAGTCGGGGATGCTAAGCTATATTAGTTAGTATGTGGGGTTGTGGAAGGTGAGAACGTCTCTTGCGTTATGTAGAAACATTGTCTGACACATTGTCACATCACATTTCCACCTTGTACGCAATCTTATCCACAGCATGTGAGACGATTACTGAGTAACACCAAGGAAAACAAGATCTCATTGGGTGTCGTGTCGATAACACACGAAAATGGAGGAGAACAAACCAGCCATATAGGTTGTAATTATCATATTGTCTATCTTTATAGATACCTCGTATTAAAATGGAGTCGTCACGATCATCCCATGGTAGGCTAGTGTGATATTTATAATTGACTTCCCGTATATAAACGAGATATTCTGGTTATACACCTTTGACAATGAAGATAAATGTATCGACGTCATACAGATCCATAACTACATTGACAATATGCACGCGACTAAGTAGACAACGATACAAATATCTATATGGGTTTATAAAGAAAACCTCTCATACTTGTAAGAATAATTTGTCTTTACTGTGATTTACAATGCAATCAAATGAATATTAATTAAGTCAGTATTTCCCCACTAACGACCTGTCCATAGAATCACATATTTTCCTAGTTTAAAAAAAGTTTCAATTTAAAAAAGATATGTTCAGGGTTTTATTTCTATTATCGTAAATAGTATTTTTTCTGGATTGAAATAATTTCTAGAATATTGAGAGGAAATATGAAATGTTGTTTTTTGCTTGATACCATGATCAGATCATCCATATCACACGGGAAAATACGTTTGCATATGTCAGGGTTAAAACACAGGAATATGTTTATAAAATATGGAAATAGATAGCCCACCGTTAACACACAAGAATGATATATACATGATAGGAGTGTCATTTAAATTACCTCATTCACATATACACAAATTGTATATGTAAACTAGGCGAATATCAATAATGGTAAACAAACGAGGCACCTTTACATATAATGGGGCGAACATGTATCAAGCCGTTAACACACCAGTAGGAAATAAATAAAATAGGGAAATATGTATAATAGAAATGATGGAATATGTATCACACCGTCTACACAAGAGAAAGTTGTATGGCATCGTTAACACAGGAGAAATTTAGATATAAAATATTTGGAATATGACATCCTGGACGTCAATACGGAATCAGTAGTTTGTTTTTTATAAATCCTGAAATTGCTTATCTTTAATACTAATGATAACTTGCCTCAGTTAAAACGGTTCCAAAGTAGGGGTTTATATTAAAAATGTCTTGAGTAGGTTTATAATATCTGTAACGCAACAGCCCGTTAAATACAGGCACGAGATCCTGCCGTGGCATTAGCATAATGCTCCGCGCAACATCAAGAATTAAACTTGAAACAAGTAACAAAGGGGAATATAAATCAATAATATTTGAAAGTTCTGTTTTAATTATAGAAGACACCCAGCGCACGGTTAATGTTATGAGGGACGGACCCCTCATTGGGCCCGAGGGGACGTACATCTGACGACGCACATAGGCTCATCAATCAGCACGTGGGATTGAGGAACAATTGTTTCCACGGAGAGCCCCACCGAGGGACCACTACGGAACAGGTGAGCCAACAAATTACCATTGTTATAGAGGCAAGTGTATTGTTCTGTTGAGAGAATCAAGAAGAGCTACTGAAGGATGGAAGATCGGAGGGTATGGAATAACAAATATCTTACAAGGATGTACTCCTCTCTATTATAATTTTCATATTGAGTTTCAATATAGTAGTGAAAAGTCCTAGTTATATCGACATATAGGTTCATGAAATTGGTATTTCTAACTAAAAATGTGATCACTTGGTCTATGGTGAAAACAATCACAAAACCGTGAACCCTGATATATGTATAAACATTAACACCAGTTATTAGATCTATCTGGTGTGTCGCGTCGCCCTTCCTACACACACCTGCACAACGGCCGTGTCCTGTAGATGGAGGATCCCATAGTCGTGTTTTCTTGCATTGAGTTCAAGGGCTGCAAGGCAAACTTCCTAATTGGCATCATCAATAGTAAAATAACATCAATACAGACTGAAAAATAAAAAAGTCAAGACGGTAGTAGTGATTTCTACCCCAAACAGTTATTCAGGGGTAAAATACCCACCCATCAACGGTGTATCGGGTACCTACGCCCTGGGCGTTAGTTCGCCAACACACTGTGTGCTGATTGAAGAACCAATTAAAGCTCGGACAAATTAACAAGTTTGTTAGTTAGTATTCAGGTAAATTTCATCCCTGTAGTTTTCATTAGCTCTCAGAGGTGCTTGATTTTGCGGTGGCTGCTCCCGATTAAAAACTCGTGCTCCTTATAAAGATTAAGAGTGGTTTGAAGAGCCGACACGATCGTCAGGACTAGCTTTGTCGACCGAGCAGATGGCAGAAACAAAATTTAAACACGGTCTATTGATATTAACAAAGTCGCTCGGCCTGCCCGTATAATGGGGCTATTGAGGGCTAAGTCTAGGCTTGTGTAGGACCAACTGAAAGACGATCTGTCCTTCCTTAAAGCACTCCTGGGGTAGATTGTTCTCGACATATGCTCCCTCAATAGTTTTACTAGGCCTCACGGCTTCAAGTCTGTAATTTATAAAAGTGATGAAGAAAAATCTTGTAAAAATCACACTAAATCTGTACACTGAATAGATAAAAATGCAGTAACAGTTGGAATCCCCAGTTGAAAACTCCAAATACAGTATCATGTGTTTCCCCCAATTTAATATACATTTTCTTTAATTGTTAATTTCTTTTTCTAAAATCCATTGCTATATGTGATATGATTTGAATAAGGTAACACTTGTGAGTACTTTACTATAATTACACTGTAGATCTCTGTATGCCACGGAGCTGCTCCTTACGCAATCACACAGAAGAGATTGAACAGACGTCTTCCGTGGCGAGGGCGCTACCTTGCGCATGCGTGTGTGTACGCCTCATCGATACAAAAAGATGTTAGGTATGGATACTGACAGTTACACTATGGTGGGAGCTGGTTCCGTAGGATACAAGATACAGGTGACCTTAACTGTAAGTAATGTTTAATATTTACTACTATTCCATGTTATAACAATATAAAATTACGTACTTAGTGTTCCTTTTACAATATACATTGATGGTTGGCGTAGTTTCGGTTTGTTTATATTCGGTATGTCGGGGAATCTGTGTCATTAAACATATCCTTAGGACTTTCAATAAATGATTGTCAGCGTGTTTTCCTGATATAGTGTGTAAACAAATATAGCTTATAAACTATTCATAAGGAGGTTAATACATATTTTTTCACAAATAAAAAACAAATTTACTATTCACAAATACAGTTCATTAGCAGGGTAATATTTACTATTCACAAATAAAACACAAATTTACTATTCACAAATCAAGCTCACATCAACAGTTCATTAGACTTAATATTGTTTTATATAAAAATCTACGACAGGTTTGTGAAGACGTCTCATCACTTATGAACAGACATCCCTACTTATCAGCTTACAACTACTACTACCAAACAACTGGCAATATGGCATAACCTTTTATTAATCACATCATGAAATTGAGGCATGTGGAAATATTTTATAGCTTTTTCTGTTCCAATTGTAAATATGTCCAAAAAAACATGAATAATGATAGTGCTTTTAGAATTACTGAAACACCAATGTTAGGTAATTAATTTGTAATTTAAATGTGCGATATATAATAACAAATTTGTTATAGTATCAATATATTTTAGAGAGAGCACTAAGCTTTATTACTGAAACTTAAAAGGGGGATGAACATAGTGAAAATAAAGATTTAATGTCAAAGGAATGCACATTAAGATGATGGAAACTATAAAACCTATAAACAAACCAAGGGATTAAAGACGGTGGTTATTTCATTGTTCCACTTTCACAGGTGTTTTAACCCAACCCGTACATTAAGCCTAACCTGCCCAACAAGCAGGAACGTGCATGTCTCCTTGAATGGTCCTGCTACCTCTTTGGTGGATTTATCCATATGCTCGTATCAATAATCACGCTGTTTGATTCAGGAGCATGATTCCACATCAAAACATTGATATCAAAATGTCTTTAAACAACTACATGGTATGATAAGATCACAGACTCACTAAGTGAACATGTCACGGCGATTAAAACTGAAGATGCCTTAGTATTTCTAAAGAAAACCATAGGAACATTTCAATCGGTTTCTTTAGTCTATAATAGTCATAACAGCATATATATGTATGAAAATCTACCGTGTTTTATCGAACGTTAAACTCGGGTTTAGTTAACTTATTCAATGATTCGTTATAATGAGAAAAACAACATAATTTTTAAAGTGGAAAAGTACACTGTAACGACGTGCTTTCCACGAAATATTTAAAACATAAGAATGCTGTAAAACGGGATTACAATTAACATCGAGAAGTAGTGGCAATAGCAGGAAAGTTTTGTTAATACCTTTGGCATGTCTAAACATAGGAATATCGTAGAAAGGGTTACAAAATACATCAAGAAATAGTGATTTAATCAGGAAGTTTTTATTTAATATCTTTTCATATTTCCTTTGTATATTAACGGCAGTAAAATACACATCGAACAACATTTAGAATCTGTCACTGTCATCGGTTAAAGAGAAAATATTAAGTTGACATACAAAGTTGCTGTTTTCATATGCTTGCAAACATTTATGCTGATCTTAACCCTGTTTTTTTCAAAATATTAAATTATACATACGTATTTTGAAACTCGTTCATATTTCTTTTTTTTTAAAATTATATTTTCATTTTTATTGATACTTTTTTCTTTATTTGGATATTTGTTGATTGTCTTATTTTATTCATGGGATAATTTAACAATTGCAAAATAGGATGATCTCTTTTTATCATCTAACGATACTATAGAATAATGATATTATAAATAGAAATAATAACCCATAAAGTTAAGTATAACGTAAACGAGCTATAGGAGCATGTTGTTTTACTGAATCTGAAAATGTCAAAATAAAATTAAGAAATATAATTAGAACAATCCCAATTAGGGTGCAGTGTACAATAATAGGTCAATGGACAGTCGCCTTACACATCTAACACGAGGAATAACAACATCGAATACAAATATAGATATGCCACATACTTATCATTTAATACTGTTTATCAAAGTTAAGTAAATAACAAAATAACTTAAACATCATAAGTAAATAAGTAAATAACAAAATAACTTAAACATCATACGAACTGAACAAAATTGATGAACGTTTGAAAAAATCATCATTATACCAATACGGGAATTATATACACATTAATGTGATCAAAAAGTGACTCCCACGGAATATTTATTACGTTGACGATGTATTCCGTACTATTTGTCATCGTCTCATGATACAGGGAATCCAATTCCAAGATAAAGTCCCAAAAGGGGCTATTTAATCTGCCGGATCCTAATTGAAAGTCTGTGCTTGGTTTCCCTATTGGATGTGTGTTGTGTGGTGGTCAGCCCGCTCTGTCACCAACGCCTCACTAGATAGGACCATATTGGTGTCATCACCAACGTCTGTTCTTGTTTTCATAACACACAGCTATAGGACGTTCGACACAAGGGTTCCAGCGATGATGTCCGCCACCGGGTTGTGTACGTGCAACATCAGCTTTGACATAAATTAATTATTGAATAAACGATCTGGCGAGATAAACACGTTAGTTGGAATTGTTTTTCATTTTTATTTCCTAACAAAATTGAGGTAATTAATTAATAATAACGAGACTTAATTTAAATCGTGTTTATTTCTAACATTTTGTTTTGTAAATCTTAAGCCACCGGTTTTCGTTCGAAATCTGTTTCCATTTGTTTTTGTGTCTCCTCTGTCCATGCTGGCTTTATATATAAACTTTTAGAGTTTGATCTGGATTATAAATGTCGTGTATTTTATCTACATTTAACTTATACCATTACATGTTGATTCAATTGTCAAATTGCCATCTAATGAGCATTTTAATATTGTGTCAAAGTACAAATGCAATTAAAACATATTCTGATATAGATTTTGAAAAGTCTTGTAAACATACATACATTGTATTACATAATATTCGTCTCCGGTTTTGACGGCTAGAAGTTATTAAGTACACACTGACTTCCCTTATTGAAGACTACTCAGTCGATTTCACCATATACCCCGTAACACGGCCGCTTCTCCTCGGCTTTACTGCAGACGTCTGTCATTTATATCCACATATGTTTTCTAACATTACACATCGCGCTTTTCCTTTTATCGATATATTCCTGAGATAGACATCATATCAACCACAATGGCCGCTCCCTAAGGTCCCCTTGAAGACGTTTCCTACTTTTTATCGCTCTTACTAAATTAGAAGAGATAACCGATGTGTATCGTCACTGCCGTTCACTGACATGCCCCGTGTCGATAAGGGTTGTATCGTCACTGCCTTCCACTAACATGCCCCGTGTCGATAAATAAACCCCTATTTGTTTCTCATATGTTTGACAATGTCGTCCTTAATCAGAACCAGCGAGCCACGCCGAGGGCATATGGTTGACTTTTCGTGAGAGGGATTTGCCTTACAGATATTGTCAGGACGAAAATGATATTACTAATCGTAACAAAAATAACCGCTCAAGTTGGGGCATTTATCAAGTGCTTAACAACTCTCCGATGAATAAAACAAAATTAGCTCCCCACACTTTGCACCTGATCGCGCGGTGTTATCGCTGCTGCATATGGTTGTTTGACTTTGATTCTGACGAGCTTCATTAGACCCGAGGGTGCGTGCGATGTATGGTGTTACTGTACCAAACAATGTTTACTCGACAAGTGACGGGCACCCATTAAAACCCTATAGAACGTGAATTGTCTTTCCTGGAAGGCATGTAGAACAGGGGCGTCTCAAGGGAAATTCTTAAAGAAGGTATAAAGCAAGCGTCAATAGAATCGTTTATGTAACTACAGACAGAAACAAGCTTGATAGCATTTTCATTTTGCAGACAAATATCTTTTTATCCCTCGCTTTTCCTAATACCCCAATATCATACCTTATTAATCTTATAAAAATGTAGTAAAAAGGTTGATGATTTAGGCGTGTAAACCATCTTATCTGGATCGTTGATGGCGAATAACAAAACCCTTGCAGGCGCCTCGGGTGTTTAAATAAGCTTGTATTGAAACACAATAATTAAGTTGCTTCCTCTGATGAGGTTTCATTCAATTTAGTGCACGGTCCGCTGACGTTTCTAACACGATAGCATCTTTGATGGCGGAAGACTCACATGCTTTCTCCGGATTAATGTTAATAATGTCACCAGCGAAGAAATTTCAATCTGCGTCGGCTTTCTAATATCCAATCACCATTAAAAAATCCACAGGAACCATTTTCCGTTCCGTTGCCAATTCTACGGCATATCAGTAATCATACAGGCGAGAACATTGCCGAAAATTGATTGCTTGCCTATCGCATGGGTCACATATACGGAGATCAGTTAGGGGAAGAGTTGATGGAAATATATTGATGGTTTTAGAAAATGTCTCAAGTTCTTGATGAGAAAACATATGTCCCTGAGCGCACAGTAGCACTTGTCTGTAATGGGGTTGCTCGCGTCAGGATGGTCTTACGAGCTGTGCAGTTATTGATGATTGGGCGTCTAAATCTGTCTATGGTACACGGCGCTCCCACCAGCCTCTCCTCCCATATCTACATTGCTCACCGCTGTGCACTCGTATTAGCTAATTGATAGTATCACGCCAATATTTTCGTTTTAATATAAATATTGCTGTGGGAGTATACAAAAGGAATAACACAAACTAAATATGAAACACTTTGTTATTATTCTTATTCAAATTTTAATATATGTATCATATTAATAGCAATAATTTGTTTCACTTAAATTTATTCAAAATATTAAAAGTTAAATCCTCTGGGAGATTAAATATATATCACTCAATGCGTAGAGACTTAACTATAGAAATCATAAAGATAAAATAAAGCCGTAGAAATACGTAGACTGAATTATATACAACATAGACATAAAACATAAGGCGTAGAGACTTTCTAGGCATAGAAATACGTAGAGACTTAATTATACTGAACATTGACTTATCAGTGTAGAGACTTAACGGTAGAAATCATGAAGATAAAATAAAGCCGTAGTAATAAGCAGAGACTACATTTTATAGAACATAGACATAAAACATAAAGCGAAGATCTAGAGAATAAAGATTAAATGAACTGTTTGTAGATATGAGAGATTCGCTGACTAACAGGCTGTGTGTAACGGTATGTTTCTACTTTTACAGACATATTAATTATGGGAGTAATCACCGTATGCGATATCGACTATGGCCGGATATTTGGACCATTTCCGGTACAGGTGGCGCTGATGGACCCGACCTATGTGATTGGCATGCTCACACAGGACACACGACATGACTCTCCAGCTATCGAGGTAATCACGTGATCACGTTTGCTATTGCTTTACATGTTTAATACAGAAATAATTGCCCTGTTTGAAAACGGCTAGAAAATCAGAAACCAAAAAAGACATGATTTGGGTGTATGATGCGGGACATGTGAACAAGCGAAAGGTTATTTATTAATCTTGATAACAACCGAATTATTGTACAGTAACATTGGTAAAGATGTAGGCACTGCTGAGAATACCGCATTGTTATACACAACTGGAATTAGTATCCCTATTCTACACAAATAAAAACTAAAGATCAGATTAGCTGAGATAAACTCTTAAGAGAATGGTCAATTTTAAGCTAGGTTACTCTCTTTTATATATATTGCTATATATATTATATTCATTTTCCTTGTTGTTGGAAACTAAAAGTTTGAAACACTTACCAGTCATTGCAAAAACCTGTTTTCCGAGTTAGGCTTATTTAAATAAACTGACATCAGAACATCATTCAACTACAGATCTGTATGATATGATTGTGTATGGATATTAGAACACACTGTTTTAGTTTAACTTACTGAAATGGTTGTGATGTATTGTAAAGATGTCCCGGTCACCTAATGTAGAGTTATCCAATAGTCAAAATATAGTGGTAATCAAAAGTTAAACTATTGGAGGGTAGGTTTAATAAATGGTATCGCGTGCATTTATGTTCTATATTACCTAGCAATCCTAATTCCTCAGTTTTTAGTTTTCTTGTAAACACATTAACGGAAAGATAAATTGTTTGACTCTGATCTGACCCTTATAGGATCATCCCCTGTTCATTAGCATACGAATAACGAATAATAACATCAATCGTGGACAAAGGTTTAGAAAACTGAAAATTATGAAAATGAAGTTATTTCTATGTGTATAAAGAAAACATCAATCTAACGAGCGTCTAACGTGAGACTGTGAAGTTTACATCTCGTGCCGACTGTTACTGATAGGTGGCCAGACAACATCCTCAGGGTCCCCACCGCCTTGCTGTGACAGAACATTGATCAGACTGTCTAGACAATAGCTGAGGCTTCCTAGTTTACCGGGTATTTGATATTTATATTTTATTGGTCACCATGAAATTACTATCCTTTTACTTTTGAGAGTTTAATGTAAAACACAAATAAGATCATTTATCAAAGGATATCGGCGACATTTGAATATATCACTAACTATTTCGGATGTCTGGTCGAATGCATTGATCACGTTTATGGAGTTTTAATGATAGGTAATGAATCCTAGATTGATTTTTCACGGAATCAAAATGTATTGATATACTACACAAACACGCGGACAATGACACCAGCCACGAGAGCGTATAGCACCAGTGGTGGGAATAACAGTTAAATCGTTCTCAAATTTCTTAATTAATCTCGTACAGTCTTGGGGTTGAAAAGTCAGATACTGTTTGTCTTTACTTAAATGAACTTTTGTGTTAGTTATTTAGATAAAGACATTTACAAGTCATGTGTTACTTATGTATAAATGGACATTAAACGTAGTGCGTTAATATAGATATTTATATGAAATATTTAGATAAAGACGTAAATATATAAGGTAACTTGTTACATTAAATATTTAAATAAAGACGTAAATATCTAAGGTAATTTGTTACATTAAATATTTAGATAAAGACGTAAATATATAAGGTAATTTGTTACATCAAATATTTAGATAAAGACGTTAATATCTAAGGTAACTTGTTACATTAAATATTTAGATAAAGACGTAATTATCTAAGGTGTAAATTGTTACATTAAATATTTAGATAAAGACGTAAATATCTAAGGTGTGACTTGTTACATTAAATATTTAGATAAAGACGTAAATATTTAAGGTAACTTATTACATCAAATATTTAGATAAAGACGTAAATATCTAAGGTGTGACTTGTTACATTTAATATTTAGATAAAGACGTAAATATTTAGATAAAGACGTAAATATCTAAGGTGTGACTTGTTTAAAAAGATGGACCTTACTTACACACAGGTGATTGGTAATAATTAAGCTGTTTCGTCCTTCTAGGACTTAGCGGTGATATAGACATGTCATATTAGTATCTTACCTAATCAAATTGAACTCTGATTTATGAAATATAACGAAAATAACCGATTAATAATCTTTTTGTAAATTTGTTTTAAAGATCCACTTGAATTCCTAATGGACAAAACTTTTAAAGAAAATATAAAACACGTTAACGAAGAAATAAATCACTTTGATAACTTTGAAAACATCTATGACTATTATGCTTCAGTTGAACATAAGTATATTGCTCATATTTTCTTATCTATTCTATTATAGCTTAAAACCATGATATAGTATAACAAGGTCTTAACAAAACTATTAACTTGTAATCATCAGGATTTCATCACGGTAAAGTTAAACTATGATAAAACAAGTGGAAAACTAATAGTAATTTCAAACATGAAATAATTATTATAAAATAATATTTGTTAAGGAACGAGAAAATGATAATTACAAATAGGTTTTAATGATGTATGATTGTATAATTATTATTCAAACAGTATTTGGTATGATATTATTAGATAGCTATTACAAATAACATTTATTAAAAAATGATAAAACAGTTATTATTTAAACAGTATTTGTTTTTGATATTATTTAACAGCAATAACAAACTGTTATTTGTTAAAGTATGAATAAACAGTTATTATTAAAACAACATTTGCTAAGTAATTTATCAAATAGCAATTACAAAATAATATTCACTACAGGATGAATTAACAGATATTCACTATAGGATGAATTAACAGATATTCACTACAGGATGAATTAACAATATTCACTACAGGATGAATTAACAAATATTCACTACAGGATGAATTAACAAATATTCACTACAGGATGAATTAACAATATTCACTACAGGATGAATTAACAAATATTAGAAAAAAAGAGTTTGTCGAGGTATGTTAAATATTTATATGATATTTATATTTTTCTACAATAAACACATAAAAGCATGGCTTAAAACGAAAAAAATGATATTATATAATCAATAATTACATGTTTAGTTGCCATTTGTATTTTAGTTTGTATAAAAATGACACGAAGTTAACATTAAAAGTAGCTTGCTTATCTCTTCCAATAGTTTGAACTAATATATTAGTTTGTATAAAAACGAAACTAAGTCTACGTATAAATAACTTATTTCCCTTAGAAATGATACGAAACATTTATTATATTTGCTTCTCTCTTCCCATGATTTGAGTATTACATTTATTGTTTCGTCCGTACAGTAGGCCAGTAACGTAGTTTTGATTGAAAAACAGATATTTCCACCGATTACACGTCTGTTATGGTTGAAATTTTTATTTGCCCTGTTTTCGACAGTCAATGACTCTGCTCTTTCACTGACGTTTGTCCAGAGACCATTTGATAGAATGCATCTGTCATTAGATGATGGGAATCAAGTCGTATTTCATTTTATAACATCGAATCGGGGTGACAGTTCCACCCCTTGCCACTTTACGACACAAGACCGTGACATTACTCCACCCCTGTCGCAGTGCCACACAAACACCTATCATTACCACGGCGGGATTAATGGTCGTTTTATCTGAACAAATTTGTCGCTTTTATAGGTGGACCCTGACGCCAGCAATGGCGTGGCGCGTGCTGACGGCTGGTTAGCGTACATTCAGCCCGCCCGTGAGGAGGAGGAACAGAACGTGGAAGCCTATATGAAGAATGGCCAGGTATTTTATCGGACATTGCGGATAATCAAAGCAAGGGAGGAACTCCTGGTTTGGTACAGTAAGGACTTCTGTCAGCTGATCGGCATCCCTGACGTCAGGCGTAGTACCATCCAGGGTAGGTAGTCCACAGGGGGGCGCAGGGAGTCTAGGCAGTTACCATTAGGCATTCCGCAGATATCAATTGTATTCTGTAGTACAATGTAACATTTCGGGATAAGCTGTCAGTCATTCAAGGGAATTAATCATTATAACGGTTTGTGGTTGTAAGAGTGTGATGCCCCTTAAAATTCGAAAGAAAATAACGACCATTTAAACCATCTAAAATCTCGTTATGGAATTAATGTTAATAATGATTATATCTGTATAACTACCATTAGGGTAAAGTGAGACAGGGAGTTTTCTAAATGTTGTCTCCGGACATCTGTGAGTGTGACATTAACAGTAACTACCTCGATTGTACGTGCTGACGGTATCAGGCTACTATCGTTACTACTATCCAGGTAATGGTTGTGTTATATGCCATTCTCAATATCACAGAATTGTTTCTGAGCTTTTAAACGTCAACAGTTATATCAAAACATAATATGAACTAAATTCGTTCAACTGCAAATGATTATAATTTCTCTTTATTGATAGTGAACCATACATCGTATAGCTTTTTCAATATGACAAATGAAATAACATTTGAAAATCCTTTGTCTTCCACAGAAAAAGTGAGCTACGTGTGCCAGTTTTGTGGAGAAAAGTTCCAGTATTTATTTCCTTTGAGAGCACATATGCGCTTCAAATGCGACAACAAAAGAATGGATAGTCGATCAATATATGAGAGAGTTCATAACCAAGATATCAAAAGTGTTCATGACAGTAAATTGTTAAGCAGAGTGTCACATACTGACAGACTTTCGAGTGACATCCATCGTCCTGGATTTGAGCATACAAACGAGGACGTTCTGTTGGGTCGGAAACGACATGCGATGGAAAACGAAGATCATGTGGAAGTTAAAGTAAAAAGTTACGAAAATGGCGAAAATCAATCACCGCCACTCCTGAAAAAAGACTCACCAGAGAAAGATTATAATGCAAACATTAGCATAGATATTGTTCAAGAAAGTAGCCCAAGCAATCCAAGTGCGTTTAGAAAAGTGGAACGATCTCTTTCTCCTCAAATGACTGTTTCAAACTGTGAAATCAGACGCAACGCGTCAAATCTGCATTATGCTAGCAGTGCTATAAACATGCATAACAGAATGGAGAATAGACCAGTGTCTGCTTCAAAAGACATTGTTATGCCGACAAGTTTAGCGACGTCAGTGCTACCAACGTCACCTTTAATGGGTTCGTCGTCACTTCCGGCGAACGTCCTTGACCCTCAGCTGAGAGCATCGATGATGGAAGCGTATAGGTTTGCATTTCCCCAGCAATACAATGGAACACAAGAATCCATAATGAGGAGTTTACACGGTATCGGAGTTGATCCATCAAAACAGTATGGCTTCCCTAATAAAATAAATAATGACATATCATTTATGAAAAGCGCTAACCCTATGGTAGACCGAATTCTAAATAATCCCAGATCAACTGCCTTGTTACCACCGGCTGTCATGGTTCCTAGCCCCACAGCTCCCATGATGTCCAGCCCAACTGGAAACACCATGCCCGTGTTTCAGAATTGGTGTGCAAAATGCAACGCTTCTTTCAGAATGACAAGTGATCTGGTATACCATATGAGATCTCATCACAAACGAGAGTTTGATCCTGTAAAAAAGAAAAGAGACGACAAGCTAAAATGCAATATTTGTCACGAGACATTTCGGGAAAGGCATCATCTTACGAGACATATGACGTCACATGCCTAATTTAAAACAATGAAAGGAAAACTTTATTCTTTCAATGTCATTCATGATGAAATGAAACTTGTGATTTTTGGAATGAGATTCTTTAGTTTGGTATGAATAACAAATGCTAATTTTGTTTTGAACACAAACAGTAACAGCGAACTTTCGAAAACGTCTGTTTCACCGTCTCGACTCGAAAACACTGAAAACAACTCACTAAACCACAATGTGCCGAGTCAGTAAAATCAGTTGTCTGAAAATATCGAAACATTTAGGACAAATATGACTCTTATGCTGCAGGCAGTCAGTGGGACGGGTCACATTTTTACCCGGTCTGCCCCTTAGTAAGTTTTCAATTATTGTTTGTGTTCAAAACAAACTTAACATTTATGGAACTTGTGATGTAGATATAAATATAGAAATACTACGCAGTCTCTCTGTAAGTACTACATAGTAAAGTCCTGTATTTTATAGTATTGTGCTCTATCATGATACAATAAACTGGATATAGTATGGTCCCGCGTGTTATACTATATTGGATATAGAATAGTATAATATAATGATATATACATATAGTACAGTCCTTCATACTGTTTTGGATAAATTATAAATCCTAATGTTAGAATATACTGAATATGTTATCTCTAATGTTTAAATATATTAAGTATAGTAAGGCCCTTTTATGTTATAATATTACATATATCATACAGATATAGAGTGGTCATCAGGGAAATATTCAGTGTGGCAGGATGGCAAACTAGTTCTCAAGTAGAAGACCAAGGGAAATGGTTTGTCTTAAAGGGTCAATAACTATCTAACAAGAACTCCATTTGTACTATTTTATTATATCTATAAAACCAAATATATGGCATTGTTTTGTCCTCCCCATCACTGTTTATAAACACTTGTCGTTCGCTTTGGAATATTGCTGATCTACGGATTTTATATTCCGGAATCCCCAAAACTGCAGCATCTCCTTTATTATAATGGATTCGAACCACAAAGACATTTAAAAAAACAATATTCGAAATCACGAGTTTTGAATTCAATCGAAATATATATGTCTACCCTTTCAGTATCGTCTGCAGTGATATCTCAAGCAATCAATCAAAACCCAAACGGGATTGTCAAGGTCGAATAATATACCCCCTCCTCCATTCCTACCTTATTAGCTCGTTCCACGTGGCGCGATGACAGACAGGAGACACGTCCTGCATTGTGACGTTATCATAATTGAAGTGAAGTCAAAAACGGAATATTGACCTTGTGTTTCCAAAGTGGTAATATTGAGTCGATATATATAGAATATTACATGGTAAAATCCATATCACATGCCATATCAGCCCGAGGACCCAATATCAGACTGAGGGCTTTAGACCGAGGTCTGCTATTGGTCTAGGGCTGATATGGCACATATAACACAGTACTAAGAATCATACTAGATCGGCTATATATGATTCAGCATGTTATACTTTATTGGATATAATGTAATCTCTTATATCATACATGTATGAATACTATTTTAGAGATATTATTATATAGTCTAGTATTTTGTACTATATTGGGTATATTATAGTGATTACCTGTATTTTATACAAGTCGTTGGACAAATCCAATTAACATGACTCTAATATAGTTATTGAGATATGCTGTATTTTTTGTAAACATTGATATACATCTGAATGTAAAATATATTTGACTTGTAGTCTTTGGGAGTTATAACGTGGTTAAAGAAATGTTATGTTGTTATTGATTACTTAATGTCCTTCAAAAACAACAACCAACAGCAATCGTGAATAATGTTGTGTACAGTTCTCTATTGTCCTAAAAACTGTCTTAAAGTTACTGTTTTATTCAATATTATATAAACATTATATTAAAATACTCATTGAAGCATTACTTTCCTATTTATTGTGTTATTTGTAACATTACAACTATGTGTTTTAAGTCATGAGTATCAACAAAATAATAACATCGGGAAAACAAATATTAAAAGCAAGGAACGAACATGAGGACAACAATCAACAAATCAGTAGCGTCTGGACAACAACTTCAATAACACGTTAAAACAGAACAAACACAATAAGACGGGGAAAACAATACACGATACAAACACATTGGGGAAAGCAACAAGACATAAAATAGTAGAAAACCACCACCATGCAACAATGTATCGATGGCTAACAATGAGACCTAAGGACCTTTGACCTTAAAGCGTCCTGTCATTGTATAGCCATGCCCTGTTGCAGTATAAGTAAAATGGTTATATCATTTTCATATTTTAACAATTCAGGATCTCACAAGGAAATCCGCTATTTTTGTGTGATATGAAGTTTTTTTTATTATACTTGTTAGAGTGCGTTGTACTTTTATTTCCACTACCCAAGATATCGATGTGAGGACGTGACATTACTTGGAT
>JAUMHH010158706.1:0-17954 GCA_032359455.1 Chlamys rubida | reverse complement strand
CCTCCAAAATAGGGAGAGTTGGCAAGTATGGGGTTACACTACTCCACATGATAAACAAGGGGTATATGATATATGGCAGACATTAACTGCAGTGTAATTGTTAAGTTATATAGTACTGGCCTTATTTTGAAATGTTTTGTTTTTCCTGGTATTATTGGTATCTAGTTTTAACACTTGTATAATGGTATATTTTGTTTTTCTTCCTTTTGTTCAATGATTAGACCATGTATGTATTAATATAAGTAAAAAATTGATTTGATTTTTTGCATTTCAGTCCAATGTTCAGTATTAAGCTGGAGAAAGAGTATACAAATAGTCACAGCTTTAAGTCGAAAAAATCACCGAATAAAGGGCCCTCTATCAAGTTGTTCACCGGTCACAACACTCACATGAAGGTTTACATCTACAATGTTATTTATCTCATTCACCCCTGAAATTTAATAATGAACTATTCCAACCTTTGAATTGGAAGAGTTTAAATTTGTCTTCAGGGGTGAACGAGTGAAAATCATTTGTATAGCATAGGTCTCAAGGTCAACTTTTACCTTAGGTTATTACCTCATCATGAAGTGGTGCAATGCATATTTTTTGTAACCAATGTCTGTAAGTTTGGTTGGTTAATTTTTTAACTAAATGTATTAAGTCTGTTATGACTAAGAACTGCAGCTAGGCCGATGCAAAGTAAAATGTGTATGTGCCTTTATGAGTACTACATGTTGCACAACAGTTTTGTAAACTTGACCTTTGACCTTGGCCTCGTAAGGCCTTTGTTAAGGTTTTTCATTTTGAGTCAGACTTAGTACTGCAGCTGAGGTCACACAACTTAACACACTTATGCATTTCATAGAGTACAGCATGTTGCATGCCTTTTGTAACCTTTAACTTGTTCACCCCTGAAATTTCATAATGAATGATTCCAACCTTTAAATTGGAAGAGTTCAAATGTGTCTTCAGCGGTGAATGAGTTAATTGAGCTTTGATAAAAATTTACATTTATGTAAATGTAAGGTCAATTATAAACTGCAGCTAGGGACACACAACTTCACATGCGTATGCACCTATATGTATAGGAATACAGATGTCCAATGCCATATTTGATTTTGAGCTATATGACCTCATTTAAGATCTTGCATTTGGGTAATTTATTGATGAAATACTGCAGCTAGGGTCAAACATGTGCCTCGATAAGTACAGCATGTTGCACGCCATTCTTGTACCCTTGACCCTTGACCCTTGACCTTGACCTCTGTCGTGTCAGACGATTATTATGTTTAGGTCAGTTATTGACTAGATACAGCAGCTAGGGTCCTGTAACTTCACATGCTTTTGAACCTTTATGAGGACGGCATGTTTACCGACAATTTTGTAACCTTGACCCTTGACCTTGACCTCTGTGACGTAGATTAAGTTATTACATCATGCAACTTTGCATGCTAATGTGCCTCTATGAGTACAACATGTTGCCTGACATCTTTGTAACTATAACCTTGACCTATGACTGTATTCATATCTTTGCATTGAGGTCATTTATGGGCTAAGTACTAAAGCTTTGGAGCTTCACATGCTTGTTACATTATTGTTGTGTAACGTTAACTTTGACCTCTGTGACCTGACCTTAGTTCTTAAGTGTGGAAGTGGGGCATCCTTGTCTTACAGACACAATACTAGCTTTATTTATGAAATGTTATTACTAATAGGCGAATATTAATGATGTCTCTAACAGGGTCAAGGTCAAATAACTGATATTGTAGAGCAAAAGTGTTAACGTATTTGAGGCGATGATATTTGATAGTGAAGCCAAAAAGTGATAAGCATTATATATCACAGCATTAACAGGACATATTTACTTGGTAAACTTTTTGTAGGAGTCAACAGTTTATAGTGTTGTACCAGGATATATAGATTGAAGATCCTTTAAAACACTATAGAATTTACTGTATAGATATGTAAGTATCAAGTTTGTATACCATTTACACTGCAAACATATTAGTAGTGCTGGTTATGAGTTTAGTAGATAGAATATATACTGTACAAGTTATTTTGAACCAGATATCCTTCGTGAGGGACCAACATTTATTTGTAGAGAATTTCACTTCAATCATTGGAGACTATATGTACATTTAAAAAAAAAAAGACACAATTTGAATAAATACAACCTTAAAAATGCAGTTGTATAGCCTCGGTAAAAATAAATTGTGTAAATTGCACATTAGATGTAACGATATAATTGTTAGCAAGTTATGAATTTACAAAATTGTACACAAATACAGTGAATATCGATTTCATGTTCTATTGCTGTGAAAAACATAGCATTGCGTACAAATGTAGCTAGGTAAAAGTGATAAATTTACTCGTAATGAATGAATTGTTGCGATATTTGTGAACTGATAACTGGTTCTTTACAGTCCATTAATTAAAGCATATCATTTGTATAATTGACTTTGTATGGCGTTAATCCCTGGTTTCTATTTTCGTTTTGAAACCCATGTTTCTATTTTGTTTTGAGCCCTTTGTTTTGATTTTTGTTTCCCCCTGTTATTGTTGCTGTTGTCAATTTCGTGTTCAGTCATGTGTATATTGTATTGTTATCTAGTTTAGTCAACCGTGTCAATATTGTCAACCAGACCATGCATTAATTTACACATAATTCACAAAATAATATTTTTTAAATGTCTTTTCATCAAGCTGAGGGGAAAACATTGAAAGCGTTAGACACGTTTGATTATTGATATAGATGTAATTACATTTCATATTTGTATTTCTTAAATTTTGATTTGAATATTGCAGACCTTTTTTTTTTAGAGACCTTTTGAATTTAATTTTGATTTCGCTCTGGTTTAAAAAAAAACTTATGTAATAAAACACACAAAAATTATTTTACTTTGCTTGATGAATTGACAAAATTATGCATTTATCTTAATTTTGTATTTTAAATACTCCTTTGCACAACCATATCGTATATATATATATCAGTAGATTTTGATACTACACACAATATACCTTACCTCATTCTTATATATAAAGTGTTACCAAATCATGCATATTTGTTATTATGATTAATTATTAATCTATGATGCTCCTCAAGGCCTTGTCTGGCCTGTTTCTGAGAGCGAAAGACAGAGACAGAGCGAGAGATTGAGACAGAGAGAGAGACAGAAAGAAGGAGTGTTCCAAAAGTCTGTTTTTGCCATAAAACTTTTGTTGTTAAACTTGCATCAAATTTGAAATGACAACTCAGAGTTATTATTTTAATCACTTTAACATCATAACCTTCATTTCTTCAGGTTTTCCATAAACTATAAAAATGAAATTTTCATTTTAGAAAAACAAAAATTTTGCCATAAACTGTAAAACTTGTTTTGAAGTTTTAAAATCTCTTTGATTATTTTATTTTTTGACATCTCACATTCAATTTCTTCTGGAGTAAACAAAAAATAATCAAAAACAAAATTATGATCAAGGTAGAGTATTGTTTATTATATACTCGTCTAATAACCAAGATACCTGTATTTACAAATCTATATACCGAAAGAGGTAAATGACTTAACTATCTGTGTTGTAATTTAAGTTTAAATTGATATACATTGGGTAATATTAATTTGTTGAAATGAAATCATGATAAGTAATAATTGACTATGGATTTGATAATTTTGGTTATACCTATGTGCACCACACTTTGAGATGGGTGGTCATGTGATGAAGTCATGTGACATTCACCAGGTCTTCCAGAAAAAGAATTTTCCTTGCATAAAGAAAATGTGCAAGTCATTTATAAGATTATACATGTAATGACACTAATAAACGTGATTAAATATTTATACTGGAAGTCTGACTCTTCGTTATTTTTTACGACACATGGAAAAAATATTATATTGACTGAAGATGCTCTAGAACAAATTTAGTTAAAATCCCTCCATTAATTTAGAAGATTTTTGAAGATTTACCTCTTCTTCCGCTATTCGGCCCTGCACTTCTGCCCCCAGGGGGGCCATACCTTCTGTTATACAAAACTGAGAACCCTTTGGCCAAGAATGCTCCAGACCAGATTTGGTCAAAATCCACTGAGCCGTTAAGGAGAAGTAGCATTTTAAAGGATAAATTTGAGGGACGACAGATGCTGCGCCACAGCATAAGCTCACTTGGCCCTTCAGGCCGGTCGCACAGTATGGTCAATTATTATGATGCCTCCGCGTTAACCAATTACATTGCTATTTATGACACAAATTCAGCCTTATTCAGAAATTCATGAAGAGCTCCTAGATTTTGCCTTTATTGTTTGGAATATAAACATCACATTTCACTTGAGACAAATGCGTCCATAATACTGCCCTATCGCACATATTAAGGGTATATGCCTGTCAAATTTTCGCCCTTCACAAGTACAATGTAATTACTATGTCAAATATGTTGTAGACTTATTTTCACTGCCACAATCAATTCACCCTCATTAAGGAGGGGAAAAAATGCGAAATCTAACCTGTGGCAAAAATTGTCTAGTACACGGTAGTATCCCTGTCCCACCGTAGTATCCCTGTCCCACTGCATGCAAAACACGGGGATTTTAATGGTATTCATGTAAATCTCCAACATGTCTTTCATTTTTAAACTCAGGCCATTTCTACTGTACACTGTAACCAAAAATATATTAGACTGACTTTACAAATCATGCCCCATCTGAAAGATTCATATTATATATAGTCAACACTGCTGGGCTTTCAAAAAAAAAAAAAAAAATTGATAAAAATCATTCAACAAACTGTTTCTGATAATTTTCTGTTTTTTATTCGACTAAATTGAAAACAAAATTCACTTTACATACATTGATACTGTAAACATGGAAATTTGTGAGAAAGAAAGCGAATCCTAATGACAACCGGTACATGTAAAATCAAGCCTCGGTAATCCTGTGACCACCAATCCAATTGCCTAACTCTGTATTTTAGGAGATGGATTGGTTTATATTCTTTAACAAAATTGTCTCAGTTTTCCGCCAGTCTTGAAACCCAGACACTTTTGCTAGGAATGAAGTTGCTGGGTTGGCAGACTTTATTACAAAACTGAATTTCCTTGCAATGTGAAGCACTTTATATAGTAAGAGTAAGATTATATAATAAACGTAAATTTCTGCCACAGAATTTCCATGTTCACATATGGGTCATCACAATACAAAACATTCTCATCTTTCTAGCGTGTCTCCGCAGGCTAGTCAGACTAAAGTTTATAAGAAAGCACCTAGGTTTATAATACTCTCCTAACATGTTATAATAACTATATATACATCTATCAACGCAGTGGACATGTACTTAATACAAACTTGTTATTCTTGGGCAGCTCTGATGAGTCATCATATTATGTGTATCACATGATGTGATAATTATCTGTCACCAAATTCTGAGCACTGTATAACACAAAACTTTAACTTGTAATTCTGTGGTAGTTATGATGAGTCATCATGTTATGTGTATCACATGATGTGATTATTATCTGTCACCAAATTCTGACCACTGCATAACACAAAACTTTCTCTTTTGTAGTGGTATTGGAATCAGAACTAGATGTACAGAATATATATGGGAGATTTAACTGACTCCAGTACCAATTTAACATACCAACATACTGTGAAAGCTTACAGTACAGTAAAACCTCCATATAATGCCCCTCGTTTCATCTGCCACCTCGCTTACCACCAATGTAATTAAGTCTATTTGTTTTTCTAAAATCGCTGAACCCCCTTTATAAGGCCAAATTTTCTCTGGACAAATGGTGGCAGTATAATGAAGTTTTACTGTATGTATGTTAATTTGTGTTATACAGTAAATCTTCTATTCTGAAAACAGCACAAGACAAAATAAAATATCTCAAATATCACATTTTCAGCACTGATGCTATAGACTTTTGAACATGAACATTTTTCATATAGGATTAATTTAGATTATCACTATAATTTTTATAAATATCACAATTACACACAAACAAACACACATATATATATACCGTTTAGCTGAGGAAAACAATCAATGAACAGATTTTATATTATTTTTTAACCCTTTCACCACTGTAGACCATAATGAACTCATCCAGATCAATGCATGGTAGAGGCTACTAAAGTTACATAGGGGTGAAAGGGTTAAGTGGTATGACTAGTTGCCGCCATTATAAAAATTTTGCCTTTCCTACCCTTAGTTTGAATTTCAAATACTCCAGACCTTGACGACCCCTGTGAAAAGTAGTAGGTCAAGGTCTTTATTTGTATCTTTTTGCAAAATTACTGGACTTCCATGTTAGAAAATTGCAATCCAAGGCTTAAGTGCTGGGTTTCACAAATATATTTTGTCTCGGAAAATTTCTTTCATAATATTATCAAAATGTCTTGAAAGATAAATCTTGAGTAAATAAATCCCTGGAAACATATTGAGATTCTTTTCAGTTTTTTTTGTCCTAAATAATGATGTATCGGTAGTTACTTGTATGTTGTAGACTGCCGATCATATGTTAAATAATATCCTGATATGGAAAATATTTGTGACACTTTTTACGGTAATGATACATAATACATGAAATGAATTATAAATAAGTTAAACAAGTTCAGAGATACTACACAGGGACGTAGCTGAAGTTATTTTGTAGACAAACTTTCAGGCAAGGGTCTGCAGTCTGCCTAGGTATCCAGTGTGCCGAGGGCAGAGCCATGGTAGGAAGCTCAAGGGGAAAATCCCCCCGGTCCAAATTACCGATTTGACGTACCCTTGCTAAAGAGAAACTGGACAGTTTGGGAATGATCGTCCAGGATATAAGAATCTGAAATTATGTATGAAATTAATTTGCAGACATAGGATTCAGAGAAAAACAAAATGTATTATTAAGAGATTCATGTGTAGGTAAATGTCTACACTACCTATTGGCAGCTACGCCACTGTTACACATACTGATATACAGCACACAAACGATGGAAATTACTCCACCTGCATAACCGACATTAAAATCTCCCTGTGCCCTGGAATTGATAACATATTTTACCTTTGACCATAGGCAACCATAAATGTGCCTTGGTGTACCGCATTCCACCTTTAAGGGTCCCTGTCCCACTGGCACTGCACTGTAATTCGCCTGGCATAATTTTTACACCCAGAATACGTCTCATTTATTTCCTCTTTTTTATTTCTCATAAAAGTCCTTCAACGTATGGTTTTCTTTTCAAGAAATAATCTATCAAAGCTATAGTCATACCGGAAAAAACAGTTTCCAATACTTTGTTCAAGTTTTTGGCAGTGGTACGTACAGGGATCCTTAATAATTTGTCAAATATGGCATCTGTTCAGACATTCACTTGTCAATCAACAAATAATTTTATATATTTTATATAAATCACAGACCTTGGAATCCATTGGCAGTCTAATTAAAACCGACAATGTTTATCAATTAAGTCCTTAGATTCAGGTATACACATCCCACAAAACATATACACAAGTTGCATACACACACTCAGTCAGCACACATTACACACACTCAGTCAGCACACATTAGCGTGAATGCTATTCCATCCACCATGACTTTCAGCCACATGTTAACTGTCTCTATTCAACTTTTCACTGACCACATAATGTTGTATTAGGTATCACCAAGCATAACATAGATATTTTCTGGAAAATCAACTCTAAATAGTGAATCATCACATGACACATTCTGTTTAGTGTGAACACAAAATTGTTTTTATGGTATTGGTCAGTGATATCGATGATGACAAACTGGCAAACGTCTATTCAACGAGAGATGAACACTACAGCGAATGTAACCTCCTGTAGGGAAGGTTCTCGTACTCTAGTCTGTGTTCTAAATCCACATAAAAGTCACAATCTCGCATCATTTCAGAGTTGTCTGCGATCTCCTTTCATGTCTTGCATTAAGCCCACCCTTACTTGGAGTAAGAGATTACATGTTGCCTGCCCTCCTTGGGTTTTTTGCAGGATAAATATGGTTTGTCCAGGTGAAAAGTTCCATCGAGCCATCAATATAGTCCAACTTTGCTGTCATATATGTCATATATTTGTCTCTTAAGGTAAATTTCTTAAAGAATCCTCAGAATTATGACACACTTATAGTAGACAATCTTGATCCTTCCTCCACAGGGTCCCCTATCTGTTATACCACAGACGTGTCGTCACCACTGTCTGGTCTGAAAAAAACAAAAAACAAAAATATTTCAAATCATGATGGAGTCATGTTCTATATTACAATACTTATTACTTAGTGTAATTTGCACTAAGTTTACTATAGTCTTTATCTGACAATACTTTTATTGTCAGATCAAGACTATAAAAAGCTGTTACAAATAAAATATTACCTGGTAAAGTCTCAGATATAATACAAAACGACTGTATACCAGGATTTTTTTTCGCTGAAGTGTAATTTTCCCCTCTTTAACCCTCCGTAATGAGCGCAAAATGTATACAACATAATATACATAGTAATGTAACTGTGAAAGGCAAAATTGAAACTTGATGAACATATGAATTTTACTGGCAAAGGGCAAAAGTTTGACTGGGGGGAAATTTCCCGATAAACAGTATAGCAGGCTGTAGATGGGTTTTTTTCCCCCTGGGAAACTAGAAATAACACAAAATCATTAGAAACAGTAAGGTTCATTTAAAAACCACTTGTACAAAACTGTGGGAGGCAATTTTTCAGAGGCCTGTGTGGTTTTAATATAGTTTTTTTGTTTTTTTGTTGTTTTTTTCTGTTCAAGGTTTTAAGTCTTCAGAAATGTTTGGGTCTTATTAGGACATGTGCCCAGGGAGACAACATAGGAAAAATAATGTAGGTAGGAGAAAAAGATCAATGTTGTGTACAGTAACTGATTTCACATAGCAGACACAGGATACAGTAACTCAGTTCCAGTATTGGACACAGGATACAATAACTCAGTTCCAGTAGTGGACACAGGATACAATAACTCAGTTCCAGTAGTGGACACAGGATACAATAACTCAGTTCCAGTACTGGACACAGGATACAATAACTCAGTTCCAGTGGCGGACACAGGATACAATAACTCAGTTCCAGTGGCAGACACAGGATACAGTAACTCAGTTCCAGTGGCGGACACAGGGTACAGTAACTCAGTTCCAGTACTGGACACAGGATACAGTAACTCAGTTCCAGTCGTGGACACAGGCTACAGTAACTCAGTTCCAGTACTGGACACAGGATACAATAACTCAGTTCCAGTGGCGGACACATGATACAGAAATTAAGTTTTGGTATTGGACGCAGAATGTGTACTACCTACCTTGGCTCATTAACATTGCTCTGGTTGTTGCTGAACTCCACTTGTGGTCCCGAAGTGCCTGTACCCTGGGGTTTCTGTCCAATGTTACCCGTGGTGACGGTGGCTGTCCCTGCAGCAGCTGCAGCCTCACTGCCGTCCATCTCCTTCTTACTCTCTTCTGTGGTTGCTTGGCAACAGGCAGCGGTTGTAGCTACAGCTTCCTTGCGGTCTTTTCTCTCCGGGCGAGGAGGCGGCGGTACAGGGACTTTTGATAGAAAGCCGAAGGACCAGGGTAAACCTGAATTATACACAATATTAAAACACAGTGAATATATAGGGGGAAACTTTCCTAAATCATACATCATCAGGACATTTCCATGTAGTGGACATGTTTCTTCATTAGTATACAGAAATTTATAAAATAGCTTTCAACAGTTGAGAATTTGTTTAAAGTCAATTTAACAGGTCTCATATGCATGAATTCAGTATTTTATAAAATTAATGAAAATCAAACCGAGTTTCATAAGTTATATCTCAATTTTCTTTTCGTTTTGGATTGTACCTTTTTCATAGTACTTTGATTTTGAAGACATTTTTACACTTTTATTTGCTAAACTGACTTTACATTTTTAACACAGGTTTAGCAGATTTATTTTTTACCTGGGATGACTTCATCAATACTGAATCACACAACTACATATTTGTTTTTTGAGAACAAAATATCTTCTAACTTGGCCATATTCACATTCATTTTTGACATATTTCCCCTTTGACCTTGATGTCAAGGTCACAGTAACCGAATTACAATGAACTGCACACTTTCAATGGGTGTCAAAATATCTTACAATTAAATAGTTATGACCCAGACCAAATTTTAATAGAAGCAGAATCAGTACAAATACAATGTCTCTGTTTCTTCCACGAGGAGACACAATTACCTAAATCTTTAGAGCCGCCTGATGCTCCCTTCACAGTGGTATCCCTTTTCCTTGTGTTTTCATCTTGTTCTGTTTTGTGACTAAAATTAACGGAAATATGTAATCTGTGTCCATTTTTAAAAAAAATGCAACTGTTCTGAATTTAAATTTGTTATTTTAATTTGTGTAAGATTTGTAACTGAAGTCTCTTTTACGAAAATTTACAACAAAAATTGAAATTGACTAAAAAGATCAAACAGATCATAATGAGGCCTATTTCAGATTACATCAGCATACAGGGAAATGGTAGTCACTCACAACTGGTATTAATCAATATATGGCTGCTGTGGTCTAAACTATCATTTGTTCAGTGAAACTTGGGAAAGGGGAAAAAATTGTCAGTGTTAGGGGTTTCACAAATGTGCCAACACGCATTCATTTCCCCAAAATCTATTTATTTCTGGAATAGCTGTTTCTAAGCCTTGTATATGACTTATGAGTGAATTAGACTTTTTTAAAAATTAATTTATAATTCATTCAAAGACAGGTAAACAAACGAATTATATAAAATGTTCATAATTGACTCTTCTACCAACTGCATATATATAGACAAACATTTCTTATTGGGAAGCATCATACACTACCATGATACCTCAGATGTAAAATTTTGTCTTACCTAGATTGGAGTTTGTTCGTGTACAGTGTGTTCTGAAAGTTGGGGGAGACCGATTCGTCGCCGTCCATTGAGTTATCGGACAGTGGGAACTGTTCTATGGTATCGTCTGCTGGGTGTGTCGCAGGGTCATCAGCCTCTGTAATAACAGCTAAATCATCAGCCATATTGGTTTAACCCTTTCACCCCTATGTAACTTTAGTAGACTCTACCATGCATTGATCTGGATGAGTCAATTATGGTCTACAGTGGTGACAGGGCTAAGAAAGAACTGAATCAGCTACTGTATAGATTGCGTTGTATATTCACTGTTGAGGTTGAACCATGATAGAGAATGAGTGTTTGACTTCAATGGCTCATGTTAACGAGAAAATGCTGTAAGCAGAATTTTGTATCAAGAAATAATTTTAAGTATGAAACAGCAACAGAAAGTACTCATAAATGCTGGATGTTTTTCAATTGAAAAAGAGTACATAAGCTTCCATATTTATTTATAATGGCTATCCATGAAACCACCTCTTTACAGAAACTACCCACGAACACTGTGAAAAGATTCATGTAGCACAACCAGTAAGTGTTAACACATATTGGTTGTGCTACATGAATCTTCTCACAATCCACACTTACCAACCTGAAGAATTTTTTTTAAAATACCCACAAACAATTTCCTGTTATACTGTACTATAAACATGAATGCGAGTACAGAAACTGTCCACAAATATTTTCCTGTTATACCTTACAATAAACATGAACATTTTAGCTAATAAAGAGTTCTTAAACTTCAAAAATTTATTCATGAAGACAACTCAATGAAACTTACCTTGTAAAGAATCACAGTAAGTTTTCAAATAAATATCAACAGTTGAAAATTGTATCAGATTTTACATGAAATAGTTTCTAGTTTACACTATCTGTTTTATCACTTTGACCTTCCCCTATCTGTGTATGCTTCACTCTACCATTTATATTTGGCTTTGTGACCATGGCCTTGGCCTCGGTCTCATTAGTAACGGCTGAGTCAGCAACAGCCAGTGTGGACGTGGCAAGCTCCGAGAAACGTGCTCGAATGTTCTCCAACATGAGATCCGTAGTGGGCTGGGTCTTCTTTTCCTTTCGGCTGGTCTTTGGCTTTTCTTTGGTAAGGGCCAGTGCTGCCTGTACGGTCTCCAGCCAATCACCTCCCAGACAGCTGTCTCCTCCACCTGCTGGTACATCAACAGATGTTAAAACAGGGCGGTCTCTTATTACTTTAGTGATGTGGCTTTGGTATTGGGGAATTTGTTTTTTTTATTTCTTGATTATACAAGAAATTTATTCTTTTTCCACAAATTTTATCTAAAAGACTAAACAACCCTTATTTACAGAATGAAATTGTTCTTGTCAACTACATTGATGTATGGGATGATTATGCTCGTGTAGTAGAAGGGTTCTTTATAAGTTATATTTGCGACATTTATAACCCACCCTAACGCATCAAATTCTATTTTATATATCATATCACTTGTACAGATAGTTTACTTAAAATCTAAGGGCTTGTTCGTGCATGCCTACAATCAGTTTGTCTGTTTTTAAATGTTACATTTTTTGCTATAAATCCTGGCGGACCCGCAAAAAGTTATGCAGGCCTTGCAAGGCTCACCTGAAGATAGCATCAAATTACTAGGTCCGACCTTATTTCATAAAGAAACAACTCTGGCCCAACCAGTTCAACCGTTTGGATCCCGATAATCGAAAGCGGCCTAACTGTCAGACTGTGTCCAGTTAATTTACAGAACATCTACCTTAAGACTTGTTTACTTAACACCTACCTGCCAGACTTGGGGTCCAGTCCCTGTCCCGAGTACGATCCTGTAAAAACTGCATCAGTAACGTCTCCTCATCCTCGGCCCTGTAGTGAAACATTCATACTTCATTCATAGAATGATAAAGCTAATAGGCAAGTCAAAGAAATATTCTGGGATACTGTTGTGGTAATTTTCCTGTGTAGACTTGTTTTTGACCCTTAGAATAGTTTCATTAGTCTAGTCCGATTGTTTTTCAAATGCAAATTTTACCACATTCATTATGTGTTTTCCTAGTGCAACTTAGCAACTTACAAAATCATTAAAAGAATTTTAATGATCAGTTGAATATTTTGTTCAGTTTCAAAAACTGATAAATATGATTTCAAGCAGGATCAATTGTGGATGCGACAGGCATACAGGTTAGTTTATCCAGTACCAACCTGTTTTCTGAACCAGTGATGTTTGACGACGCCTTGGCTGTGGCGGACGCAGTGTTCCCACGCCGGTCCAGGTCGTTCTCCTCCCACGTAATACTGTTTTCTACGTCGTTGTCTAATGACCTGCAACAGACAGTAAACAATTTTTATCATCAAGTAACACTAATAGGGAGTGCTGATATAATTTCATGTCTGTGAGATATACAGGCTACATAATCGTTAAAAATGTCCATTTATCATAACTGAACTCTTTAGCCCCATTGAAATGTCTTTGCCACAAAACAAATAAAAGACATTGAATCTTCATAATTACGAATAAATTTACTCTTGTAAAACTTGCCAATTCATGTTTTTCTTTTGCATCATACAAACTTTGTAGCTTTGTTTTTTGTTTTAAGACATAAATGAATTATCTAAAACATGTTGTTTATCATTAATGGTAATACATTGTGTATATTTCATTTGGAAAGGAATTCGAAATGAGTATAGGAAAGTTACTAGTGGATAGTAACAACGGAATCTGAGTGTATATAATTACATTGTTTCCTCGTCAATGTCGTTTTCATCGTTGTTCTCTGTGACGGCGAGCACAGCTTGAGTTCCCGGCTCTCCAATGTCTTCTAAGTCCTCTATAGAGTACTGACTCAGCTCCTGTTAACCAACAGGCATTTCTTAGTATCAAATGCAGTGACATTTCAATCAACCCAAGAAAGTGTTTCCAAAGACAACATATATCATCAACCCAAGAAAGTGTTTCCAAAGACAACATATATATTAATTTGTTAAAAAAAAAATAAACTCATTAAAAAATATTGAAGAGCTTATCATTTAAAAATACCATTTTTGAATGGATTTTTTAATGTAAAGTACCATGTACAGAAAAGAAATTTCAAAAATGTATTACCAGAAATTCCTGTATAAACATTTCACACCTGGGCCCGTATTCATGAAACCGTTCTCATGCGCAAGCATGGATTCTATGCTCAAACCAGCTTTCTTGTAACTTGCTTAAATCGCGTCAAACAATCAAAAGTCGAATGTAAAAATTAAAAGCAGTATTTGGCTTTAAGTCTCTTCAATATTTTTCCAAACCATTGACAAAATAAGATTTGTTTGTTAATTTATAATGGGAACAAAAATTTCGGCTTGAGCACAAAATCCATTCTTGAGCATGAGAATGGTTTCATAAATAAGGCCCCAGAAATTAAGAAGATACAGTAAATGAACATATTAAGTGGCACTCTTATGTTGGCGCTTTTCAAACTTTACATATTGCGGTAAATTATCGATGTGCCAATTGAAGTCCTCTGGCATATTTTTGGGGGGTGTCAATTCATCAATGTGCTAAACTGTTAAAATTTCACAATGCCCTAAAATTTGAAACAGTTCAAAATCTGTTGAAGATGTTACCTCGTTAGAGTCTGTGGTGTCGGAGTCAGAGTCTGTTTCCAAGTTTTCATCGTCCGATCGGTCAATCTCAATCTCTGACCCCGTGCCTGGGTGGATAGGTTTGGGGTGTAAGATGGGGTGCTGTATGGAGGGGTTATCTCCCCCGTGGGGATCAATCAGGGGCAGAGGAGAATCTGAAACAAAGTCAAGCAATAGAGAAATAAATGTAGACAAAATAATATAAATCTTTTGGCCGTAATTAGCCCCCTTCCTCTTATGAAGACCCATGCCTCTTTTTCATCACTTAATTCATGATGTAAGTGCCCTTTTTCCTAAACCCCCTCAATTCTGGCCCTCTCTCACAAATATATTACTTTATTAATATTGTATCAGACACTAAGTCTTATAATCTGACTAGACTTTTCCAGAGTTACAGAACATTAACAAACCTGGCCTTATGGCAAATAGGGTAGGTACAAATTGTGTGTGAGGAGCGTGTATACCCTAGTTAACCCTACCTGCTGGTGTGGTCGCTCGTTAAACCTACCCGCTGATGTGGTCGCTCGTTAAACCTACCTGCTGATGTGGTCGCTCGTTAAACCTACCTGCTGATGTGGTCGCTCGTTAAACCTACCTGCTGATGTGGTCACTCGTTAAACCTACCTGCTGACGTGGTCACTCGTTAAACCTACCTGCTGATGTGGTCACTCGTTAAACCTACCTGCTGATGTGGTCGCTCGTTTGCTGGACCCTTTACTTCTAGACATCTCCATCAGGAGCACACGCTGACAAAACACAAAAGACAGAATGTTTTAAAATTCGTTGAAAATGCTGCTGTTATCAAATAAAGATTCTGTAGGGGTGACCTTTACCTTCAAGTTTATGACAGATAAATGTTGCCAGTATACATTCCACCAAAGGCTGGCATATAATAACAAGATGGGAGAAAAATCCTATCATATTTTGAAAGAACTTCACCAAAATACAACAGGCCAACATTAGAATTAAAACAGATTGTTTCACCAAAGTCATTTATAGTATTTTTACTTCAAAATATTAAAGGTTATATTTAACAAAAATTGAGAAGAAAAGGAGAATAACAATGTTTACAAAGATGACAAAATACTGGGGGGGGCAGATTACTGCTGATTGTAAAATTACTGTTATAAGGAATTGAAAGTGCTGACCTCCTTCAAATGGTTGAGTTGTCCCATGTTTTGAGCTTGTGCAGACTCCAGTTGATTGATGTACCTGAAATAAACATGTACAATGTATGAATTTTTATAATTTCTATAGTTACAAATACATTGCTGCCAAACCATGACTTGCTGTTCTTCCAGGGGCAATACAATTGCACAAGCCTAACAGATGGGGCCAGATTCCTCTCTGGATCTCGAACTCATTTCTATCCAGTGTTTGAACTTAATGGTAGACCCATAGACAATCACCATGAAAATCACTGTAGGCCTATTGGAATCATTAATTTTATTGACCAAGTTGTCTATTAAGTTACTTCCTATGATGTGTGTTATTCCATGATAAGTACAGTAGACAGCAAAAAAGTGTTTTGTCTACTCATTTTCTCCATTTAATCATGAAATACACAAGTAAAATTTCCTTGGTAAAGGTCAGGTCTATCAAAGTTTCAGTTAATCAATAAAACATCTGTATCTCATAGACCTACTGTCTATGTTGTGTAAATTCTTAGACTGTCTATTCATCCGATTTGAAACTTAATGAAGATCCTTTCACGAAAATCAGATTTTGGGAACTTGGTTCTTTTATTATACCCTCTACATCTGCCACTCTTTCCAGGTGTTACAAACTGGGACAGAACTTCACAGAATTATTATTATGATAGATGTGTTTGATGTAATATTGTGAGTAGTTTCCCTGTCTTTCACCCAGAACTTTGACAGACATAAAAATACTTTTAACATTTTTTCAAGGATTAATCAGCATTTCTTTGATGTGTTCATGTAATAATGTTTTGTTTTAAATTTAAGAATGGTCTAACTTTTTTTACATTGTTAAAATTTTACATTTCCTCTGAAATATTCTAGAGTAAGATTTTCTGCAACATCCACTGTTTCAAGGCAAGAGGTGATTTCTTAACACAATTTCATTAATATTTTACGCTTCCTTTTTCTCTCATAATATTCAAGTCTTACCATTGTTGGTCCCTGCACTTCTGGTAAAAGGTCGGAGGTCGCACTTGGAACCGGAGAATTAGTGTATCTGACTCTGTATCGAGGTACCCCTCACTGGCAAGTAGATCTAGACGGAAAAAGCGATTGTACCCCCAACACTCTCCAACTTCGAAGTCGGACGCAAACTCTCGGACAATATTTTTACTGCTGTCCCTTGACACCTGATGAACCATCTCCACACGGTACTCGTACCTAGGGCACAAACATCGCGTCACGTTAGTAAGTTCCTGTTAGTGTGATCAACATCTTCACTGAATCTTCATAAAAGTGACTAAAGTATCTGAGTGACTATTATATCTTGCAAAATGTCATGAATTTTGTGACAAACTGATATTGTTAACACGTTTCTGAAATCTGTGAAATCTCTTTAACGGCTCAAAGTAAATTAAAACAAAGATTAATTTGATCAATAACACAAAGCAATAATGAAATAGCTTTGACCACAAAAAAGTTTTGTAAAATATTTAATTGCTTGTGCTTTAGTAGCAAACGAAAGATCATGTTGTAAACTTAGCTAGGTCACTCCGGCCTAATAAGGAGATATATTTAATAGCTTTACATGTAAATCTCATCAGTTCTGTTTTCTGTACTATTTTCCATTTCAGGAATGTCACAATTATAATTGTCAAGAAGGCACTTACTTAGTTCCATTCAATTTCTGTTTAAAATTTTGCATTCTGTGTCACAAAACCTGTGGTACTTACTTCGATGTTTCTGACAGGCCAGCAGACAACTCGAGGAAGACAGAAAGATAATTCCCCCGTACAACTCCATTACCATCCTGTAGACAAAATCACAACGGATAACAGTTTAGGTATGACAAAAAATCTTAAATCTTCACATATTCCTTAAAACAGATCTGTATGTGTGTCAGATTGAAGCTGGTTTTTCTATCTGATACATGAGACTATTGAACATCCTAGAACAAAATCAAAAGTGATGAAGTGCCAAAACCTTAAAGTTGATTTTGAACTTGGCTTTGTGTTCCTGTAATAATTGATGATTAGACTTTGAGTCTCCAGCTGAGTCCTAAGTTTATATATACTAGGTAGACTTTGAGTCTCCAGCTGAGTCCTAGGCCTATATACATACTGTGTAAACTTTTTGATTTGAATATCCAGTTATGTCTATATATTGCCTGTACTTACAGGGTAGACTTTGAGTCTCTAATGATTACCATATATTGCCTTACTTACTGGGTCGACTTTGAGTCTCCAGCTGAGTCCTAGGCCTATATACATACTGTGTAAACTTTTTGATTTGAATATCCAGTTATGTC